>VYZX01016166.1:229562-243018 GCA_013401335.1 Brachypteracias leptosomus | reverse complement strand
CCCTCCCCTCCTGGAGAATGGCACAAAGGTCCAGTTTTGCAAGGCTCCCTTTTGAATTTTAGGCTTGATTCAATTCAGGAACTGGAGGCATTTCTGCAGCTGTTGGGTCACTGTGGGCAAGTGCTCCAATGTGAGAGCTGGTGGGTAAAAACAGGTCAATCCCATGGGTCTGGCTCCATCAGGACAGCATTCATGGTCCTGTCCACACCACCCATGGGTTCCTGTGCTTTTACAAAACCTCCAGCAGCAAGAGGTTGGTATTTGACCATTAAGAAGCTGGGAAGACTGCAGGGCCCTTTTTTAGGATGAGTTCCACCCATGCTCCAAAATTAAAAGCTGATGCAAAAAAAATATATCACTATCCATCTCCATGACAGCTCAAGTCAACTCAACTCAGCCTGGAATGAGGAACAACACTCACGGCAGACATAAAAAATAGGAAGATCCACCAGAAAGAGAAGTGCTGTTAAAAAGAGGCGGTAATGACATACCAGAAAGAAACCAGCTTGTATTTTTAGGAAAATCACTATTAAAACAGCAATTTCCAGGAGAAGAACTCAGGCTACAGTACTGCAGAGAGACAAACAGCTCCTGGTGACTGCAGTGAGCAGCAGCAGAAAAATCCTGACTTTGCACCCCTATTTGTCTGAGCCTGGGCAAATGAAACACAAGACCTAATATATTTTTTTTGGTATCTGTGAAAAATTGTAGCATTTTTATCCATCCTGCCATTGTGCCTTTGCACCTCACAGCACTTTGGCCATCTCATAATTATCCCTCTAACTCTTCCCTGGGCCATTTAGGTCCTTTATCTTTTGTTGTTGTTGTTGCCTCAGATTACAAGGAGAGCTGACATCTACAGCATGGAAGAGTAATCAAGAGAAGATCATCTGGACAGGAACTGAGGAAACAGGGATCAACTCATGTCCTCCCTGAAGAGCTCCAAGTACTGCATGTGCAGAGGGATACATGGCAAAACTGAAGAGCCCACACTTTCCTGCAAGGAGGAGGACTTTGTGTCCAACATGGCCAGATACCATTTAACGAGAACTTCATATCAAGTTGCACTTATCAGAAACAATTCTCAGCTGCAGATGTTGATCCATCCCTGATGTTCTCTGCACTAGCACGTGTGGTGCAATAATGTCTATTATTGGAGACAAGACTGTGGTTTCAAGTGCCTGCTGGGGATGCTGCCTCAGGGCTGCCAGCCAACTGCCTTGGCACAGGTTGGGGTCAATATAGTTGATTGTGTCTTAGACTGGCACTGTTTGGTTTTCAGAGACTTGAATTGGAAGCTCAAATGTAAATGGGAAACCAAACTTGGAGTTAATTACATTTTGGTGTGTAAAACTTGTTATTCACAATGGGAAAGATAAAGCAAACTGTAAGAATAATACATTACCAATATTGTCAGAGACACCATCAACTTCAATATTTCATGCTGCTCAGTTTAAATGTACTTTTGAAATAGGAGAGTCTGAAATTCCCCTGCCAAAATCTGTATAGGATCAAAGGAAAATACTTCTCCAGTGCCTGCAGTTCTTTGAGGCACCTTGTCCTCACATGCATTTCCCTGCCACCCATACCTCAGACCAGAATATTTGTCTCCAAAGAGACGACACATCTGCATATTTGACGTATCTGTCCCCACGGTCCCATTGAAAGGCTACACTTGACAGAAATAGGAGCAGGTAAAATTTAAGTCTGAGAAATTTACCTGGTAAGTGAAACCAATTTTAAATATGTTGATAAACAGAAGGCATTTTATTACTACCCAAAGCAGCTTGCTGATTTTGTTTGCATATTTCAGACAAAAAGAAAGGCATGATAATTTATTAATTCAGAGTGTTTGACATTGTAACTTCAGTTAATAATAAACCAAAGTTACGTTGGTAATTATCAACAAGGGTTGGATGAAATTGAGTTATGTACCCATCATATCCTAACCCATCAACTAGTGCAGCTAAGAGCTACTTCAAGATGAGAAAGGCAGGTAAAATAAAGTACAAAAGTGATGCCTAAGGAGATATTTCTTCAGAGTTTTATTCCAGATTGATGTTTCTGGATACCTTATTTTTGCCAGGTTAAGGTAATCACTGGCATATAACGTAGTAATACGGACCATCTTCTCCACTCAAACAGGAACTGGTGTTCTGTCATAATTGTAATGTAACCAGTCAAAACATAGAATAATAGAATTACAGAATGGGTTGAGTTGGAAGGGACCATTAAACGTCATCTAGGCCAACCCCTGTGCACTGAGCAGGGACATCTGCAACTAGATTAGGCTGTTCAGAGCCCCATCCAACCTAGGCTTGAAAACTTCCATGGATGGGGCATCTACCACCTCTCTGGGCAACCTAGGCCAGTGTCTCATCACCCTCAGCGTAAAATATTTCATCCTTATATCTAGTCTAAATCTTCAATCTAAATTAGTTTTAAACCATCACCGCTTGTCCTGTCACAACAGGTCCTGCTAAAATGTCTGTCCCCATCTTTCTTACAGCTCCTCTTTAAGTACTGAAGGCCACAAGAAGGTCTCCCTGGAGCCTTCACTTCTCCAGGCTGAACAACCCCAGCTCTCTCAGTCTGGCATCACAGCAGAGGGGTTCCAGCCCTTGCATCATTTCTGTGGCCTCCTCTGGACCTGCTCCAACAGGTCCATGACTTTCTTGTGCTGAGGACTCCAGAGCTGGCTCCAGCCCTGTAGGTGGGGTCTAATCTAATGAAGCACTAAACAGGCTTCACCTGCTCTGACAATCACCCCTATGAAAGGTTCAAAGGCCACAAAGGACCACATGGCCTCTCTGCTGCTGAGCCTGAGGTGGTAGGATAGCACCCAGAGGAAGGAGGGCAGGCTGAGGTTGCACTTGCAGGACCAGCAGACTCAAAGACCTCCAGTCTATAGAAATGGAAACAACCTCTTTTCTTTGTGTTATCCCCAGCTACAGGATTCCCAAGCAAAGCATCCACAACAACTTGCAAACAATGGGGGAAAAGGAGAAGGCTTGGAAATTCCTGCTCCTTGGGACTACAGAGTTTCCCTGAATGCACAGGGATAGTTGGGGCAGATGCTGAGCAGCACGAACTGATTTACAGCGATGGAAGCAGAACCCAGTGTTGCATCCTGACATACGACAGCATCAGGAGTATTTATGGAAAGCTACAGACACTGCCTGGCCCTGACACAATGTGCTCCAGCACTATCTGCTGCAGACATCTCCCAAGTTTATATTGGAACGGACACAGCCCACGAATGTGTTTTGGGAGCAGCCTGACAGCGGTTTCCTCAACCTCCTAAGAACCATTCCCAGCAGAGGAGGAGAGGAGAGCAGAGAAGGTGTGCAAGGGCAGCAGTCCAAAGAATCCCTACCAAAATCTGCCTGCTCCTTGCCCAGATGACTGTGCAGTTTTCATATTGATAGCACTCCTGCTCAGTCCATCAAGAAATCTTCCTGTGAATGGGTAAAAAGAAACCCCAAATATGGTGGCTTGCCATCAATAGGCAATTTAAAGGAGACATGGAAAAGATCTAGCCACTTCAAGGACAACACGTGGTTTGCTGCATCCTATTGCTGGTCCTACAAGGACTACATTAATGGGTCCCAAACTTGGAGTCAATAACACAACAGAAGTTACCATAGACAAAGTACTGAAAAAGAATACTGCGAAATTATAGAATAAATCATTTGGGTTGGAAAAGACCTTTAAGATCATCAAGTTCAACCATTAGCCCAGCACTGCTAGGTCACCACTAAACCATGTCCCTCAGCACCACATCTACATGTCTTATTAATCCCTACAGGGATGGTGACTCCACCACTGCCCGGGGCAGCCTGAACAATTATTACTCCATCCTGTAGACTTGGAGGTTATTGCCAAGTATGACAACAATGGCTTAGGCTGTGACAACCTCAGGTGCTTAAACTAACTAGATCAAAACCAGCCCGGCCAGGGCAACACGTCCTAGCATTGTGTTGTCCAACTGCAGCACAGACATATCTGGAAAGGCTTCAAACCATCAGCGTTTACTCTGGCAGCTAACTGGGAGTTTTGTGTTTAAAACAAAAAACCAAACCAAACCAAACCAAACAAACAAAAAAAAACCCAACCAAACAACAGTTTGTCTCCCTAAGAAGATTAATAGGTGCATTTAAAGAAATCAGTCTGTAGGCTTCATGAGAAAGAGGCAGCAAAATCCTAAATGTGAGATCTCCTACAGTTTTTCAGCCCAGCTGTACAATCAAATAATAGTTTATGTAACTAGGATTGGAACAAAATAAATTAAAAGTAATTTCATGTTTCATCAAAGGAAAAAGTACAGTTCGGAGTCAACATGGAAAAAGATCTAGTTCAGCACTGCATTTTCCCCAAGCTTTCATAAGCTTCGTGCTATCAGCTGATCTGGTTTTTTTTCACAAGAGGAAGGCAAATTACCAAGTCCCTTAAGAACTTATTATACATTTCAAAATTTCAACTATTCCTATTTTATAACTCATAACTTCACATATCTGTAACTGAAATGTTTTCTTTAGGAGATGAAAGAAAAAAAAACCCCACATTGTTTTTCCCAGGCTGCAATCTGTTTTTTCTGGTTAGAAAAAAAAAAAAAGAAAAGTGGTTAACAGCTACAACATGTCAGTCTTTGAAAGTAATTCCCACACACAGTTCCATCCTTTCGCAGACATTAAATATGGCAAAATCTCTCTGTACTCCTCACATCTAGACTGATGAAGGAAGGATGCAAGCCACAGACACACTCTTTCTCATACTGGGGAGACCATGACAGACTCAGTTGGGTCACACATGGGTTGACAAGAGGAGCAGGACCCCTCTGAATCCATTTAGTAACAGAAGACACATCTAACATTGACTTCACATAGACAAATGACTTCCAAGGACAGAGCACCCTGAGGAGGAGCACCCTAAGACCATGTCAGGAGAGGTCACATACTCCAAGCGTCTCCTAAAAGAGCTCAAAATCCATAAATAAAGCCAAATTCCAAAATAAATCCCCACATTCACAACACTACAATCCTCAGGAGAGCACTGGTCCTGCAAAGGGGCTTCCATTGAAGCCAGGGTCCAAGCTCGGCATCAGCCTCATGTTCCTCTCAGCAATTTGAGAAGCCTGTGAGCCCCCACTGCCAGGAAAGACTCAAAACAGGCTAAAAGGCAACATTTTACTGGCAGGGAAGAAAAAAAAGGAAAAATGGTTCAAAGGCTGCTTGCAGTTATTGACAACTGGCCTCTGAAAGTCTCTCTACCCTGTGCTACCTATGTAGACATCTGTGCCTCCAGCACCTGGGGCTGGATGGAGGAGGACATGCCAACCTCAAAACTAAACCACTGAATTTTATCACATCTGCACCAGGCAATGTTTTGGTCCAAGGTGATTTTTTTTTTGCTGCGGTCCTCAGAGGAGCTGTCAAATCCTCATCTGAAAGCCATTCAGTGTGGGAAATTGCTTTGTCACATCTGAGACACCGTGGTCCCTGGCAGGTCCTGGAGCCAAGTGAAGAACGGTTAGTCATACCTGCTTGAAGAAATTCAAAATTCAGCAACATTTCTCAAACAGCATGGATGCATTTTCCATACAGCATCTGCTTGCTCTAGGCTACGTTATAACTATCAAAAAAAGGAGGAAAACCTCTGAGAAGAGGGGAGGAGATGATCTTGTGGAGAGCAGCTAAGCGTGCTCAGGCAGGAGAGGTTCAGATGACTGCAAGTGGGATGGGCAGCAAGTCACAAGTGTTAGTGGGATTATATGATGGGGTGACTAATGATATCTACCAGTGGGTAACAGCCCAGAGGTCTCCTCCAGTTCTGTGCTCCTACTTTTACCCACCAGTAGCTACACACCCTGTCACAGTCACTTGGCTCTTGGACAACTGTACCCATCATCAGCAAGCACTAACGTCCTCTGAGTAGAGACATTCATCTTGGTTGTCCTAATGTAAAGATGTGAAGGCTCTTCCCAAGAAGGATTGTTGCTGTAGGAGACACTAAGGACAGGGACAGGAGAAAGGTTTGAAAGAAGGCGGCTCCTTCTTGAACTCCATTGCTCATAGTCACCTCAGCAGCCTGCCCTTGTCCTCCTCTTGCTTCCTGACGTTGGGAAGAGCCTTCACACCTTTACTTTAGGGCAACCAAGATGAATGTCTCTACTCAGAGGACGTTAGTGCTTGCTGATGATGGGTACAGTTGTCCAAGAGCCAAGTGACTGTGNGGAATCTCTGGAGATCATCTCATCCAACACCCCTGTTCCAGCAGGGTCACCCAGAGCAGGTTTCCCAGGCTCATGTCCAGGCAGGTTTGGAATCTCTCAAGAGAAGGAGACTCCACAACCTCTCTGGGCAGCCTGGGCCAGGCTCTGCCACACTCATGGCAAACAATTTTTTCCTCCTGTTCAGATGGAATGTCCTGTGTTCCAGTATTTGTCTGTTGTCCCTTGTCCTATTACTGGGCACCACTAAAAAGAGACTGGCCCCATCCTCTTGACACTCACCCTTTAGACATTGATAATTGACAATGAGAGATCTGTGTCTTCTCTTCTCCAGGCTCAACAGCCCCAAGGCTCTCAGTCTTTCCTCAGTACAGAGATGCTCCAGTCCCCCTCAGCATCTTTGTAACCTCCACTGGACTCTCTCCAGTAGTTCCTTGTCTCTCTTGAATTGGAGAGCCCAGAATTGGACACAATACTCCAGAGGTGGCCTCACCAGGGCAGAGTAGAGGAGGGGGAGAACCTTCCTCGACCTGCTGGTCACACTCTTAATGCAACCCAGGAGACCATTGGCCTCCTTGGCCACAAAAGCACATTGCTGGTTCATGGTGAACTTATTGTCCACCAGGACTTCCAGGTCCTTCTCTGCAGAGCTGCTTTCCAGCAGGTGAACTCCTCACCTGTACTGGTGCAGGGAGTTATTCCACCCCAGGTGCAGGACCCTACACCAGCCCTTGTTGAACTTCATAAGGTTCCCCTCCACCTAAATTTCCAGCCTGTCCAGGTCTTGCTGAATAGCAGCAGCCTTTAGTATGTCAGCCACTCCTCCCAGTTTTGTATCATTAGTAAAGTTGATGTAAAACTGGAAGGAGTGACAGACATATGATATTCCTCTGCCTCTGAGAAGCTCTGAGGAGCTCAGCATAGCAGGGAGCTGCTCCATCAACCTGCTGTCCCCAGTCTGTTAAGGGGGCTGGGTCTACCTTTGATATCAAACACACATTAGTAAGCTCTAAAGAGGCCAAGAGTCAGTGAGATATCATCACCAGTGTAGTTAATTCATCTTTGACGCTAAATATGAGCAGAGTCCGAGTTAAGTGCCCCCCTGGAACATGCCCTCCAGCCTCACTGTAAAGCACAGGCTGGCATTAATGGGATGAAATGATACTGCTCTCTCTTCCTGGCTTCTAAATAGCTCATTGGAGGTGCTGGGTGTTCTCAGCAAGGAGCCAGTTCACTGTATTTATAAAACCTTCCCAGTGTCAGTGACACGAATATCAGTATGGCAAGCCCAGCCATGACTGACAGGCTGCACAGCAGCACTTCGGGGTCACACCAAAGCTCAGCGCCTCCAGGCACTAAAAAAGACAAAAAAACCCTCTTTGTAAGAACAGTCGTGCCCATAGATTGATGCAAAAATAACAAATCCATCATTCAAACAGGCATTTGAAAACAGTGACAGCTCAACAGCAACGATCTCGATCTCAAGAAAATCTGTGCAACACTCATAAAAGTTTCCAGTGTGTGGGACTGGGATGACCATCAGCTGCTCACCAGTCGAAAACCACCTGAGCAGTACCCAGGAGCAGCGGCGATCATCAGCAAAGATGACGTGATAACTTTATCTCCGTGTTTAGAGAGAAACCACAACACCTTTGCCATGGAGCCCATTTCACCTGACCTCCTTCTAGGAAGTGCTGTTTGCACCCTGACTCCCCATGACATCCTTCTGAAGGTGCATCTCATAGGCTGGGAAATGAGCCTGATATTGTGACAGGATTACTAGAAAAAGCACCCTTGGGCTGATGGTGAGCTGCGGTGCCAGTCCCAGCCAGGGAATCAGTGACGGCGGCTGCAGAGAGTGGCAGGGTTTGTGGGGTGCAGGCTGCGCTCTTCTGGCAGGAAAGCATCCAGATGCACAGCAAGCATTCCCCAAACCAGTATAAATTGCAGGAATACGTCACAGCACTGAGTATCTGCACTGAGCTGGAAATACAACAGGAAGCATCAAATACATTCTCAATTCACACAGCAGAGAAAAGAAGCAGCTTTATTCAGGTGTTGGAGAAGCAGAAGTCAGCCCATCACACAGCTCAGCACGACCCACAGTGTGGAGGGACCCAATGGATGTGGACACTCACGCTGCAGCACCCCGGAACATCAGCAGAAGAGGCTGACCACCAGTACTCAGGATTTTGGGGCACAGAAAGCAGCCCTGCCACAACCACAAACTGGGGAAAAAGGAGCCAAAGACCTCTCCAGCTTTTCAACCAGCACAAGACAACAGAGCAAAGGAAATGAACCCTTTTAAATTCTTCCATGTTTGTCTTTCTGAGCAGAAGCAGATGCTGAAGGCACGTCCAGGAGCCACTCACACAGCAGAAGGGAAGGGTACAGAGGCACGATGCCTTCAGCACAACAGCCAGGCTGGTTTCGGCAGTGAGAAACCCCAACTTGCGAAGCAGATTGCAAATCTGTGTATTTGTTTTGGAAATAACGGCATTAATATTTGATGCCAAACATTTTGAATATTGATGAGCACCTTCACAGAAAAGGTTTTGGAGTTACTTAAGCACCAGAATTGTGCCGTCTACATTCAGTGGCCTAACGGCTGCTGTCAGAGCTATCAAAAGTATGTAAAACACCACTTGCTAAAAGGAAGACGTGTTGCAGCCGACACCACCTGCCCATCACCGGAGAGGAAGATGAATTGAAGCCCAGTGGGATATTTAACACAGCAAATATTTTGACTTGATCCATCAAACAAGCCATTTTGTATTCCTCCTTTTACCTTTTATCTTGCTCACATAAGGTCTATGAGCTTGAAACGCTGCATATCTGTTCTTCCACTCCTTGCTTAAATCCAACTTCAGCTTCCTCCTGACCCTCCAAACATCGAATATAAAATAAACTAACGCTTACTGAGGGCGGGTGCATGGCAGGCTTTTCCAGAGGGCCAGTCCACAACTCAGCAAAAGGCCAGGAAAAACCTATCTTAAGGAAAAGGTTTTCGAGTGATGCCTCTGACAGTAATGTCTCTGCACCATCCTGCTCAGGGCTCGGTCTCTTTGGGGACAGCAGTGCATGGAAGCAATGTGTCTGCTGGCTCTCCAGACAAATGCAAGCCCTGTCCACAGCCTGGTTTGCCATCACATCACGTCACACAGCCTCCTTTTATTTCTAGCACAGTCATAAGAAAATGGACATTGACTGCTCATTTCTGCAAGCTTGTGAAAAATGCCCATTTAAAAAAGAATAGGAAAACTTGATTTTTTTTTTTCCTAAATTGCTTTTATGTATATACTTATTACCTATTACTGCTATGGTACATATGCAAGAAAACAAGCCAATACCCAGCAAATGCAAGGGAGCTACCAAACTAGAACAGAGCATCTGAACTGCACTAATGTTTTTTGCTGAACTCAAGCTATTTTCTCTACCTTGAAGGGCCGCTTCTTTCAGCCCTATTTCTACTATACTCTTTCTTATCACCTCAATTTTACTTCAAGCTCCACCACCTGCCAAACAAACTTACTCTAAACGTAAAGCAGGGTGAACAGGTTCAACGCTTGACTTGCCATTCCAGCCAAGCAAAGGCTTTGGGAGAGCATTTGCAGCACACATGGGAGGTGCTACCACTCAGGACTGGAAACCTCCCTTCTTGATTACTTCAACACCTTCAATTTGCAGCAAGCCTACTTGGAGACTTGAGAAATTCTGGGGTATCTAGTAACACAGCTTCTTTATCACAGAAAGCAAAGGTCCCAGGGGTCTCTGCAAAGGAACAAAGCTTCCTCCTGACCTTGAGGTCCAACAGCCCGCCCATCTGTTTACAACATACACTTCCCAGCTCTGGAGAAACAGCAATCTTAAAGTGCTACTGCTCCCACTGACAGCCTATCTATTTGTAGCTGGTCCTCAATGGTTCCCAGGAGACCGACCCTCTTCCTCTCTCCTATCCTTCAGCCTTAGTTCATGCATCCAAACATCAAAAAAGAGTCTTTTACGAGCTCCACAGCTGAACAGCAGACAGACTGAAAACCTGAATGAATTGGGCATAAATCAGGCACAGACAAATATGATCAGAAAGAGCAGTAAAGTTTCTCTTCAAGATACCAGGAAAACCAGCCACCTAAAGCACCGTGCCCCAAGCTACGCCTCTAAGCTTGAGATCATCCTTGCTCTGCCATCCAACCCCTTTTCATCAATCCATCAACGGCACTGTAAACTGAGCTTGTTCCTTGTGCTTAGGGGGTCTCTCTGGAGACACACAGTAGGACTCCACTGCCAGGCACCTGGAAAGTTTTCAGTCCGAGTGCATCCACAACCAATTCATGTTCCTTTGATCCTACAGCTTAATAACACTCCATCTTTTCATCTCCTCTCAGGCCACAGAGGCTCTGTTTGCCCAAGGAGACTAGCAGCAACCCTTCCCTCCCTCCTCTGGCTCAGCATCACCCTGCCCGAGTACCAGAGCTGAGCACAACCCTCCTCAGTGAGATTCTAGCAGCGCCTTGCACAAGGGTGAGGTCTGCTCATCTACGCTGAGAACGCCTCACCTGACGCACCCCCACACCACGCTGGCCTCTTCCAGAGCCGGCAGAGCAGAACGGTCTCACAGCCAAGCACTGCACCCATCCCCCCTTTACCCCCAGCTCTGCTGCGCCTCACCCAATGCACACTCACAGAATCAAAGTTTATAAATAGCAGGAGATGTTGCAACCTGGTGAGAAGACATTCCTTCAATTACTATACGTTTTTTATTCTCTGAAGCCTCTCCGTAGCACATGTGGTCTCCTGAAAACAGTTATTACGAATTTAAACGCAACACCCTGAAATCCAGCGTACCTCCCAGAAGGTATTCAGACTGTTTCCTTGAATAACACAAAACAAGTTGTGAAAACTCATACAGAGAAGTAAATTAGGTTACTTAACTCAGGAAAAAAAAAAAAAAGTTACCCAGAAACTGAGAGAAATTCACTTTCCTTCCCCTTGTCACTTGGGATTTCTGGGGCAGTACTTTTTGCACCGCACACCCGCTGCTTGGTCAGCACGAGCCGCGCTTTGCTGAACCTTCTGCAACATCTGCTCTATCTTACATGCCCACTCCTGCATCTCACAAAGACGACTTTCTTCTCGAGGCCCGTTTCTTCCTTTATCTCCACTTTGTTACCTTGAATTAAAATCCCTCAGCGTTATCTCAGCTCCCCACGCCTCTCCCACGCTCAGTTTTTAAACACCAGTACAGATCAGCATCTTCCCCATCCCACTGCTGCTCCGCAGCAGCTTTTGCTGCCAGCCCACAGAGCCCCACGTGGCCCACCTCTTTAATTGCATTAATTAATTGCAAGGGAGGGCAGCTCCCTGGCAGCAGCTCCCCGGGAGGGGAAGAAGCATCAACTCAGTATGCGAGGGCTCAAGCATGGCTAGCAAAACCAGGCCGGTATTTCTGGCAGCAGAGGAACGAGGACGGTCAGCATTGCAGGACTGTGCTCCTCCACCCCACCAGCCCCAGGGGCTCTGGGACCCCCAAAGCCCCTGGGACCCCCAGCCCTGGTACAACAGCAAATGCAGACCCCAGGCACCAATGGGAGAGCCCCGTGGCAGCACCAAGAATGGACAGAGACGGCAGATCTGTGCATCTCCCTCAGCTGATCTTGTTACACCGGCCTAAACAGCCCCACAGGTATTTAATTTTAAATTGCTACGAGCAGCCTATGAACAACTCCTTGCTGGCCGAGTCCGAAGCAGAAGGGTTGGTGATGCTTTAGCAAGGGGGACTGGAAAAAATGTAAAGGAAAACAGGCATGATTTCCCTTAGAGGTATTTTTTCATGCTCCTTGTGTAAAAGCTAATGGCAATTTTACAAAGAGAAGCCTGCCCACAGCTCCGCTGCCCTATAGGAGGAACCCTGAATCCTGTCTGGATGTCACGGTGCAGCCTGGAAGCAGTGATTGCAGCCGCTGGCTGGGAGCAAGAGGAAAGCACTGCCAGGCGAGACTGCAGCTTCCCACTGGGGGTCCCACTTGTATTCTCCCCATTTGAAGTAACGCGACCAGCCACACCAGCAGAGCCCATCACTGCAAGGGCAAGAGCCCAAAACACCGGAGAGCTTCGGCCACACGCCGTAGGCAAACCGCCCACTGAGTCCCCAGCTTCCCTCCATGCAACTTTCTGCTCCTCACATTTATTTTTCCAGATAAGATGATATTTTAGGATCGGCTTTTTTTAAAGGAATATCTCCAATCCCACGCCTGCTTCCAAAACATCTCCCTCCCAGCTGGCACTGCCTAGCTGAAGGAGAGCATCTCGGCACTGTTCCCCACGAGGTTTTGCACCGATGACTCCTGGCAGGGCTGCACGTCCCTCCTGTTACATAACAAACTTTCCTGTTTGGTACTGACTCCAGTTGGGGTAGTTGTGCTTGGGGTGGCCGTTTCTGGGGTGCTCACATGTCCCAGTACCACCAGGCACCATACCCCCACCCTGATTGGAACCCCATCCCAGGCTCCCGAACCCTGAACCACATCCCTCTCTCCTCCTAACCCTGCTCTCTCTATGGCCACCCCAGCCCTCGCTGGTGGACCTCTGCCTATCAGGCAGCACCATGCCCCCTAAACTCTGCACTCCTCACCGAGGGCATGCCATCCCTCTCCCACTCCCAGCCCCAAACTGCACCCTTTTCTTCCCCTGGCACCCATGGGTGTCCCCAAGCTTACAACTCCCCTGGGGCTGCACCCTTCAGCAGTAACCTACCTTGGGTGCCTCTGTCTTCTCCCTAAGCCCCATTCCATCTCCCTTACCTGCCCACACCACCTGCCTTCTCCCTGCCCACCTGCCTACACCCCACATGGCTGCACCCTAGTCTCCCACTGGTTCACACCCCTTGCACACCCCTCTCCTACCCCATCTCTCTGCATTTGCTCACGCACGCACCCCACAAACCTGCACCCAGGTGGCACCTCCTGTCTGTGTGATCACCAGCACCTCGATCTGCACCCCACAAACCTGCATCCCAGTTTCACCTCCTACCTGCGTGTCCTCCGCACCCAAGTGGCAGTTTCTACCTGTGTGCCCCCTGAACCCCAATCTGCACTACCCAACCTGCACACGTCCCCTACCTGTGACCCCCAGCACTCCACAAACCTGCATCCAAGGAGCACTTCGTGCATGACCCCCAGCATCCCAACCTGGCCCCACAAATGCGCACCCACCACGCCCTGAACACCC
>VYZX01016166.1:198464-229471 GCA_013401335.1 Brachypteracias leptosomus | reverse complement strand
TGGCCCCCACCGCCCCGCGCATGCGCCGCCCCGTACCCGCCCGCCCGCTCGCGCCGCGGGCACGCGCGCCGCCCGGCCAATCGTAGCTCGTCGCCCCGCCCTCTTTCTCTGTCTCCCGCTCCCTCTCTCCCCACCCCTCCCGCCAGCACGTGCCCCTCGCCCCGCGGGCCTCCGCCGGTTCAGCCAATGGCGGCGGCGTGTGCACGGGGACGCCCCACCCCACCAAGCCCATCGGCCAATCGGCGCCCTGCAGCGCCCACGCCCGCCAGGCGGCGCCCCGCGAGATCGCAGCCTGAGAGCCAATGAGCATCCAGTCTCTCATGAGGTCACAACCCAAGAGCCAATGAGCATCCAGTCTCCATGAGGTCAAATGCCAATGAGCACTCACTCCCACATGAGGTTACACCCTGACAGCCAATGAGCACCCACTCCACCCATGAGGTCACAGACTGTTGCAGGATGTCACATACTATCAACCAATGGGACTCACCCACCCCTCTGAGGTCATGTGCTGCTCCAGGACATGGCAATAGGGTCTGCACTCCATTGGAAGGTCACAGTCTGCCAGCCAATGAGTATCCTCCTCCCTCCTGGGGTCATAAGCTATCCCAGGATGTCACATCCTGCCAGTCAATGAGTGTCATATACCCTTATGAGGTCTTGGACTGCCTTATGATGTCACACCCTGTCTGCCACTCATTGTGCTGCTCCCCATAAGGTCACAGGCAGCCCGAGGGTGTCACACACTACTGGCCAATGAGCACCCTGCTGCCTCATGAGGTCACACAGCACTCAGCCACCAAGAATGCACTCCCTGCCTGAGGTCATGGGCTGCCCAATGATGTCAGAAAGCACAGGTGAGAGTTCCTAGCCCAGCCAGGGACTCCTCCTGAGCACCACACCACCACAGTTAGACCTCATCTATAGTTAATGAGAAGTAGCAATAATTAACACCACCCATATGGGCAAAGCACAGCTTCCATGAGAGCAAGGACAGTGCACCCCCACAGTTCCTCCCATGGTGGGCTGGCTGTGGCTGCCAGGACCAGGCTTGGCCAGAGGCAGCAAAGGGAAGACCCCCACACCCACACTCCCCAAGTGCAGCAGGGACAGAGCTGTCTCCCTGGGGAGCTCTAGCCCCACAGGGCTGTGCAAGGGGGGGCGATGCTGCTCCCAATATCCAACACTAGAAACTGCTTTTTATGGGCTGTGAGTCAATGCCTGCATGCTAAATCCTAAAATAAACATGAAACCAGGTCCAGTCTCACCTTCAGTTCCACAGAAATAGAAACTGGCTCCAATAGGCCCAGTGAAGACAGTGTCTCTCCCCCAGCTTTCAGGCTCAGGAGCAGCTCACTGCTGTCCTGCTCAGGGCCAGGTGGGTCATACAAGGCAGCCCTCAAGGCCCTGAAATCATCACCAAGCAGGAGGGAAAAGGCTCCAGTTCTGGCAGGGGCAATGCATAAGTGCAATAAAACAGAACAAAACCACACCAGAAGCAACTTCCAAAAGCAGCAAGAGTGGATGAAAGGGAATCAGGACTGACAAGGTGGCCAGAACACAAAAAAAGCAGCCTGGTTTGTTTTGGAGTTTTGATTTGTTTATTTTTCTCCCAGACAGACTTAAAACATCCACCTAAACCTCAGCAAAGGCTGGAACAGCCCCACAACTGCCCCAGCTGAGGCTCTGCCCAGCCAAGGGACTGCAGCCCTGGCTGAAACCTGCCTTGGTGCCAAAACCCAGCTTAGATCATGGCAGATGGAGGAAAATGGCACCCAGGCCCAGAGCAGCCAGATCCAACACCCAGCAACACCAAAACAAAGGTCTGTTGCTCACCGGTCAGAGCAGGGGGACTTTTTGGCCCAGGATGAGTTTATTTTCAAATAGAAATCAGATTAAAGTAATGGGGGGGAAACACACAGCAGAAGCAGAATACAAAGGTGCTGGCTCACATAGGCATTGCTGTCCCTGCTGCGGGGGCACACTGGGTCAACAGAGCCATGAGGCTCAGCTTTGAAGGCAGGGTGGCCCTGGGGCCACAGCTGAGCAGGGGACAGGGCTGGCTTGGTCAGGTGCAAATATAGGTCCCCAAACCAGGGCTAGAGCAGGACAGACCCCAAAGCCCTTCTCCCCCTGTGCACTGCAGGCTGTGACTAGTTCTACCTTCACAGGTACTGGCACCTCACCAGCTCTCCAGCACCCCAAAGTCAAAGTCCATGTCCCTCACCAGCCACACAGATTTTCACTGCCACCAGTTTAGAAGGGTCTCCCTGGACTTGCTTCAGATCAGAGACCTAGAGCAAGTCTGTCACTTTTTCTTTATATGTGCAGGTACCTACCTCAGAGAATGCATCATGCAAGAAGGGCAGCAGATGGCTCCCTGCAGAACCTCTCCCAGGCTTCTCTTCTCCAGAATGAATTCTGTTTGATTAAGTCCCCCCAGGCTTGTTTCTGAGCCCTTTGACCCTTCTCATGCTCCACCAGAGTCTCCATCCATTCCACAATTCAACAGTCAGCCCCAAGTGGTGCAGGCAAGGCCTGGCTCACATTTTGCAGGCATTGGCCCTGCTCACTGCCCTGGGGAAATCAGCACTGCTTTCATCACAGCTTCAACCCACCACAGCCCTTCCCTACAGCAGGGGCTCATCTCCTGGGAGCTGGCATCAAAGGTTTCAGAAGGGTCAGGCACACCTATCACCCCACAGTCAGCCCCCCACCCTGAGCCACAGTAGGGAGGAAACCCCTCAGAAGCCCATTAACAAGTGTGTACAGCATTATATTTTATTCCATATAGATGTGTTTTTAGCCAGCCCAAGTCAGCTAGAAGCAGGAAATATCACAAATTTGTAAGGTACAAAGTTCTGTAGCAAGGTGCCTCACTAAATCTGTTGGTCTTGGTGACATGGGATCTCCTGTCTCCAGCTGAAGAACTGCAGACAGGTTCAGTCCCATCAGTCTCCCTCTCCCCTCAATGGAGTCATTCTCCAGCACTTCAGGCCTTCCAAACCCTCACATCATTAGGTAGACCAGTTACAAAAGAACCAAACCCCTACAATCTCATTAAAAAACCTAGAAATTCATACAAATGAGCTTCATACTAACACACACCAAAAACAGAGGTCACATCAGCACACCAATCTGTTTCCAAGCAGAGCAAGGGCCACCACCAGCACCCTCCTTCCCAGGTCAGCGATTTCAGCACCAAGCCTGCAAAAACACAGTGGACTTCATGGCCCAAGTTAAGGCAAGGTAGAACATCCCCAGGCTTGTCTGTTGGTCTTCCCAACACACACAGGCCTACAACAGAGGGAAGATGTTGAGTTGGATGATGAACTTGCAGCCACCCTGCAGCAACACAGGCCAGTGATGCCCCCCGCACACTTCTTCCTCCAGGAAACTCTTGGAATTATTTACACCAGGCATAGAGCTAGTCCAGGTCCCTCCTCCTTGCAGGTGCATCCAAGTGCAGTTCCACCTGATGTCAGAGAGCCCAACAGCAGCAGCAACAGCAGCTCTGAGGAGGCCAGAAGATGAGAAAACCCTGCTTATTCTGCATGAAAATAGGAAGGAGGGGTAAAATCAGTCCAAGCATTAGTCAGAGGCTTGGTCTTCTGCCGGCTTGTTGTGAGCCCAGGATTCTCACCAGGGCAGCTCATCTTGCCCAGAACATGGCATCGGTGCTGTGCCAACAGCCCTCACACAACAGTGGTTGCACAGCATGGCAGGCTGTGGGCGAGTGCACCCTGCCCTGCAGCCACCCTGCCCAGCCGCTCCCTTGCCCTCACTGCAGGAAACTGTCCAGGCTGGCTTGGCTGCTGCTGGAGGAAGATGAGGAGGGAGCTGCTGATGCTGGCCTGCAGATATTCTTCTTCTTGCTTCTCACTGCTAATGGACGGATTTCTGCCAGGTTTGTCTGGAGGTAAGACTGTCAAGGAAAGTACAGACCAAGGCCCCGGGGACACAAGGGATTCAATACCTGCTGCAGACCAGCCTGAACCACAGCCCTGGGACTAGCTGTGCATTTGCACCCTCATGAAACTCCCTGCGGGACAGCCTGGGCTNCTAACCACACCCCTTCTAATACACCCCAGGATGCCATTGGCCTTCTTGGCCACAAGGGCACATTGCTGGCTCATGGTCATCCTGCTGTCCATCAGAACCCCCAGGTCTCTCTCTCCTATGCTGCTCTCCAACAGCTCAGTCCCCAACCTATACTGGTACCTGGGGTTGTTCTTGCCCAGATGCAAGACTCTACACTTGCCCTTGTTATATTTCATTAAATTTCTCCCAGCCCAACTCTCCAGCCTCTACTCACGGCAACATTCTCAGGCATGCTCCTGTCCCATCAGTCAAGGAATGCTTCCCACAAGCACAGAAGATACCCACTTGCACACAGAGCAGCGTTTAATCTTACCCATCAGAGTTTTGATATCTACCCTGCACATTGGAGGCAGGACACGGTGCAGGGAAAGGCACAACCAGAGCCTGCAGCCTCCCAGGGCAGAGCCACTACAAGGGAAGAGCCTTGGAGCAACAAGTCCCTCCTCACATGGCATCATACAAATCTTCAGACACATAGAAGTGGCAGAAACTAGACTGGACTGTAAAAGGTTTTGACCAGATACTCACAGCAGCGCTGAAAGGCTGGTGCAGAACTGCAGGGTCATACAAACCAGCACACCTGCAGCACTGGGATGGTTGCCCACCTTCTCCATTCACCTCAGCCTGGCAGCATGGGAACATCTGGCCCCAGAGACCTACTCAAGCATCTCCCTACACTTGGATACCCCTCCACCCTGCCACAGTGAGGCCACTGAAGCTGTCATCCAAGGCTTCCCAGCAGGTCACACCTTCCAGCTGATCATTTCTTCTCTGCTTCAGTCTCCAGGTTTTCTATAAGGAGCAAAAGCTCCTCAAAACCAGAGCCAGGAGCTAGAGCCATGTCACAGCCATAGATGCACCACACACTCCAACAGTACTGTCTGGGGGAGGCAGGTGAGGGACACTGTTCCTGCATGAGGGGTGGGAGTCAGAGCAGCTTCCCACCTGCTGGGTAAGCTCAGCCCAGCCCAGCCCTCCTTATAGAATCATTTTGGTTGGAAGAGACCTTCAAGATCATCAAGTCCAACCATTAACCCAACACTGCCAGATCACCACTAAACCATGTCCCTCAGCACTACATCTACATGGCTTTTGAATCCCTCCAGGGATGGGGACTCCACCAATTCCCTGGGCAGCCTGTTCCAGGACTTGACAACCCTTTCAGGGAAGAAACTAAGGTTCCTCACCTGCTGCAAGGCTGCCCACCAGGACAGGCACAATAGAGCAGAAGTGTTCTGCAGGAATGAAGGCTTCAGCTGCATGGACTGGCAGGCACATGGCCAGGAAGTCTGTGCTCTGCTGCTGCTCAGAGATTCCAAGGGCATAGGCAGCCCCTGCAAACTGCACTGATTTCTAGTTGATATGCACCTCTGAATGAGCAACCTCTGATAATGCTCTCAGGAAGTTCAGATCCTTGATGCTTTTGCTGAGCTCAGAGTTGTTTCAAGTCAGACAGAAATCTGATGGTTCCTTGAAGGTCCTAGCCCATTTTTTGTTAGCTGGTGGGCAGGACTCCAAGATGGCTGAGACTGAAGAGGAGGAAGAGAGATGAGGTCCCGATAGCATCACTACTGCCACATGAGCTGCAGGAAAGGATACAGGCTGTATGAACTTTGTTCTGCCCCCCAAGCCATCGTACCCCATCCTCACCTAGGAGAAAGGAAAGAAATGAGCCTGGAGCAGCAGCACAGAGCCTTATCTACCTCTCCTTGCGTTGGTTATGGGGAAGGGAAAGCCTTGCAGGCCACAATTTCTAGGGAGGGGTTGCAAGCACCTGGAAATACTCAGTATTTGTGCTGAGTCCTCACATTTGGAAAAAGACAGACCTAAGGTTATTAGTAAATTTTGGGTAGCCTGGGCACTTTCTGAAGTAAGCTGAGCCTTGCAAGCAACAGCAATGCTTAGGATTATGTCACTGGAACTGCGGAATGAAAGAACACCCAAAGCTCCAAGGAGGTGGAGGAATGGGACATAGAAGGCCATTTAGTTTGCTGCCAGGAAAAGAATGAGCATCTGTCATCCCTGGAGCTCTGCAAGACTGGGAAATAGCCAGGTTGTGCTCCAAGATTTATTTTCTGCACACTGTATTTGCTTCCTCCTGTAGGGTCACTCCAGGACAGAGGTGAGCAGTGCCAGCCCTCAACAAGCTCACCAACTGGACAGTCATACTTACAGTGCCCATGTTCTTGTGGGGACCCAGCAAGCTACCCGAAGATGGCTTTTTGGAGAGAACAGAGTTCCTGATGAATGCTGGCAAGAGTCCTTTAAGAGCATCATCCTCCATATCATCTGCCCAGTTCTGTCCCCCCCAAAAATGAGAAAAGCCCTGTAACCAGAATGATCTGCTGAATTTAGTCCACATACAGGGAGCACTAATAACACAGAGAGCTATTTAGGGTAATGGTTACTGCTGTGCCACATGTCAGACCAAAAAACAGCAGCTCCAAGCCTCCCACCAGGGCTCATGTGGAACAGCGCCTGGGAGGAGGGACACTGTGCCCAGCAAGGCTGGGAGAACAGCCCCCTCAGCTGAGACCCCCCAACCCTTGTGGTGAGCCCCACAATGTGTTTGCCAAGCACATATGAGGCAGGATGACAGGCAAGAAGTACACGAGTTCCCACCCTCCCTCTCCTGCCCAGTTCCAGGAGGCCTGAAGCAGCAATACAGCATTTCTAGGAAACTGTCAAGCAAAGCACTTTGAAGCATGTTCTATAGATGGGCCGGTCTCTGGTCACAGGATCTTCTACATGGAGAAAAGGGGTCCTTTATCCCAAGCTTATTAACAGCAGAATCAAAGAGATAATACAGAAAATCAAGATCATTCCTTTACCTCCACTGTTTCCTTCAGAACTTTCTTTGCCAGATTTACCACAGGAGGCCTGTAAGAAACCCAAGGAGCAAATCAGCAGAGATTTATTATTCAAGGGGAGCTGGCAAGGACAGACAAGGCCAAACAAATGACGAAACTTGCAGCATGACATCAAGCAGCTGGAGAGCTATCTAATCTCACACAGCAACTTCCAAAGGAGCAAGACTTTGATCTCCTTTAGAAGCAGAAAGAAGAGGGAAAACTGAAAACTCACGGCTTTTTATCCAGCTTCTGCCTTTTTGCAGGGCTGCAGAGAGATCTGCAGGGCTCATGTTCAGGAGTGCCCACATCAAAAACAGCATCTAGGTTGATCTCATCACTATGGGCCGGGCGGTGGAGCTTCGGGTGCCGCAGTTCCACAGGAGCAGGGCTGCAAGGCCATGCAAAGTGTCACCATCAGGAGGCCACCATGAGAGGAAGACAGAGATGCAAGCTGTGTGACTGAGTAGCAGTGGGACCAAGATCAGTGCCCCGTTCTGATGGCAAGTCACAGAAAGGACAACCCGAATCCCAGAGTTTATAGCTGATGTCCTGGACTACTGCTCACCCTCAAATGTCCTGTGCTCTAACAGCAGCACCCAGGGAAACACCCTGGCATACTGCTGCACTGTGTACACAACCCAGCTTGCTGTGCTGGGGGAAGAGCACAGGCCTCTCATAAGAAAGTTTCATAAAAATGTGACAGATGTCATTTTTCAGGCTCAGTTCCTCTGCCTGGCTAAGATCTCTGGTCCCCATACACCAGACACGCTCACTGGAAGGCCAACTGTGAGGCAACCAGAAAAGGACCTTCAGGGATATTTGCCTGGCAGGACATAGCGACAAAGTTCATCAAAACCTAGCCCATTCTTCCATCCCATCCTGACCCAAACCCTCCAAAACACACACTTCTTCCAGGTAAACCAAACATCACATTGTTAGCAACAAGAAAAACACACAAAATAGGATGCATGGAGCAAAATGACTGTGCTACTGCAATGCCTGCCAGATTAGCACATATCTGCCTCTCCAGCTAATTAACCTGTCAACTCTTACTTTGGACCTGTCACCTCCATCCTTGGCCTGTATCAGAGGATACACCTCACTAACCTTTCAAAGACTAGTCGACTGAGTGTCTCTCTGGTTACAGAAGGTACTTTCAGAGTATCCTGTAGGATGTCTATTTTCTTCTTCAAACTCTGGAGGGAAAAGGGAAAGCAGACAGAAAGAGAAGGAAAGAGTTAGCAGCAGATAATTTGCCTCTTTTCCATAAACCAAGATCAGGCAGAGCTCCGAAGGGAGCAGATATGAGAGGTAAGGTGAGCTGGGTGACCCAGTCACTGAGCAAAAGCCAGAACTCCTGGCTTTGCAGCTGCAAGCCATGGCCAGCTGCCAGTTGCTGCAGACCGAGGAACTATATTCTCACCAAGATCTCCTTGTCTGCATTCTTCAGATCCTTCTGGGTGCTTTTTAACTCTTCCTTTGTCTTCTCCAACTCTGAAACCGTTTTCTGTAGCTGCAGAACAACCCCCCCAGACAGCAGAGTATGTGTCGCACATAGGTAAGGCAGACTGCAGATACCCTGTAAGAGCAATATTCTCTGCAGCACATGCTACTTCCCTCAGTTTCACGGCCCAGTTTTCTTGTCTGACCAATCTCTCCTGTATCAGAGCAACCAAACGCCTGCCCATTTCCTCAAGCTGCCTGCAGGGGGATCTCCAGGGCTGCTTGCCCAAGAAAAGTCTTCCCGGAGCATTTCCTGAGCATTTCTGGTGACAGCTTTTCCCTGCTCTAACACTTGGTGGATGTATTCTGAATTCCTGCAGGACCCTGGACACACCAGAGCACAGGAATTACAAGCCACAGGCTGGAGGATGGTTGTGCATCAGCAGGACTGGCACATGGACAAGCCTGATTCAACAGGGAAGCATGCCAGGAGCAGGAGTTGAGAAGTGGACTGCTCCCACATCAGAGACTTTGGTGGGTCCAGGAGTCTGGGCCAGCCCACAAAGTGTTGGTACAGTCAGCTCTCTGTCAGCCAAGCCCAGAGCCCCGAGTGCACTGACTCGCATCCTCCTGACACAAGCCAATGGCTGCAGCTCAGCACTAACTCAGCCACAAAGAGCCCGATTCCAGCAGCAGCACCTTGTGGAGGGGTTTTAGTTCCCTTCCAGAGAACCTCCTTCTCCATTTGAGGGGACAACAGCAGCTGAGTAACAAAAATAGGCCAAATCCACCCACAGTCTCTCACTTTGTGAGCTTGGGCATGGGGATGCTCCAGGGAACACCTGTGCCTTGGCACGTAGGGCTATGCACACACACTTTTCATGGGGACACTACCAGAACTGACAGAAAGTGGTTCCTGACCTGAGCTAACAGAGCCCAGCCAGGCCTAGAGTAGGGAGAGCACAGCAACAGAGGCGTGTCAGCAGCTTCAAGCTCTGCACCAGGTAGGTAACAGCCCAGGGAGGCTCTGCACAGAGCCACCTGCATGTCCTCAGCACACTTTGGGAACCTCTTCTGCCTGGGCACAGCATCATGTGTGAGCCCCAGCTGCCCAGTTCAGGCACAAGGCTGGGTATGATTGTGGTTGTGCCAAGCCAGGGCTAAGCCCTGCTCAACTGGTGCTGGTTCCAAACCTCTTCCTACCTTTCCTAGGGGTCCAATTCTGCAGCAGGAGGGGCTAGCAGCTGAGCTAGCACATGCTTGGCAGTGTGGCAGGATGTGGCAGTGCAGTGCTGCTTACAGAACCCAGTGAAAGCAGCAGGGGACCTGTGTGCCTTCCTGTCCAGGCTCCCTGCCAAACTCTGGCTGGCTCTGCACATGCTGCCCCACTAGTGTTCCCAGAGACTGCATATCTGACAACAGTCAATGAGTTGCTCACTCACTGCAGCATCACACCCTGACCCAGAAATCCCAGCCTGACACCTCCACGCCACCCATACCACTCAAGTAGTGCTCAGTGTGGGAGGGGGTCACTGCAGAGGGCCTGGGCCACAGATCTACGGACCAGATGTCACTCTGGCAATTCAAGCTCTCCCTTTACCTTGTTGTTGACAGAAAACAGCTCCTTCTTCAGCTTCTCTGTCATCTCACTAGACACCTTTCGAGCCTCCTTCAAGTTTTCATATTCCCTGCAAAGAGACCAGAAGGGTCATGCTGTTTGTGAGAGGACTGAGCTAGAACTTCAGAGACAAGCCAAGACCCTTCATTTGAAGCTCTGCAACTGCAGAGCCACCAGAGAAAGCCCAGTTGACACAAAGCCCTTTAGGGAACAGAGCTGAGTATACCAACACTGACCAGTGTGTCACCACAGAGGACAAAAAAGCTGCACAGGATACCACCAGGGTCTGAACAGATTTCACCAGCAAAATAGAAACCCAATCCAGAAACATTTCAGTTGCCAGTGAAAAAGAGACAGACAATAGAGCAGCCTCCATACTGGCAGCAAACAGGGGACTTTGCTTTAAGTGACTTTTCAGAGACTTCACACTATTGGCCATGCACATTCATTCCCAATTACACCACAGGGACACTTGCCTCATTACAGCTTTGTATCAAAGCTGCAATTATTCAGCTGCCATCAGAACAGACCCAAAAAAAGCTGTGGTTTTGCCCAGCAGGACCAGATGGATTTCCAGGTAGGGGAGGGCAGTGCTGCAGAGTTGCCTTGCCAGAGAGTGCTCGAGGCCACAGCTGCACAGCGCACTGCAGCAGAGGTACAGCCACGAGCCCCTCAGCCACGAGAGGGGAACGGAGGCAATAATCGTCAGCACCTCATAGGTGCACTGATAACTCAGGAGACAGTTCCCATGGTGACACACATGTCACTACAGTGACAATAAGAACACTTCAGTATGACAGGCTCCAATCTAAGTCCCCAGGATCTGTCAGTCAAAAACCAGTGGAGGCCTGAACAGGTGGCGAGAGCCCCACGGAACCTGTGTGCCTGCCGGTACTCAGCAGAGGCTCCTCCCCAGGAACACCCAGGACAGCACAAGCTGGCTGTGCCAAGCCTGCAGCACCTACTTTTTCAGTGAGACACAGTAGATTGCAAGCTGCTCCACCGCTGCCTGCCCAACTCCCATCTCTCTGATCATCTCCTCCGCTTCGGGGCGCTGGCTTTGAAGCAACAGCTCAATCCTGCACCAAAAAAAAAAAATCCTACCCTCAGCTCACAAGTCACAAACTGAGCTGGGAAAGACTGGAGCCTTGCTTTCCCCCAAGGCCCTGCTGCAGTCTAAGCTCCTGCTGCAGGCACTCTGGATGTCAAGGGGCAAGACACAGCCACCCCACCACAAGCAGGGCTTTTTGAGAGAAGGGACAGCTGTATACACACATTGCACACGGGACCAACGTCCCAGCTCTCAAGCCCTATAGCCGACTCTGTTCCTGGGCTGGGATTATGCCCCAGTGGCCTCTGGAACAGCACATAGTCACGCTCGGAGCACTAGAGACAAGGCCAGCCTGCACACAGTACCATGCTTTAGAATCATATAATTGTTTAGGTTGGAAGAGACCTTTAAGATCATCAAGTCCAACCATTAACCCAGCACTATGAGGTCACCACTAAACCACATCCTTCAGCACCACATCTACAAGACTTTTAAATCCCTCCAGAGATTCCTCCACTGCCCTGGGCAGCCCATTCCAGAGCTTGACAACTCTTTCACGGAAGAAATTTTTCCTAATATCCAACCTAAACCTCCCCCTGGCATAACTTGAGGCTGTCTCCTCTTGTCCTAATCTATGGTCCCTGAACAGTAGCAAGGCTGTTTAGGGAGAGCAGCCACCTGGAAACATCACAGGGGCAAGAACATGGGCAGGAAAGGGCCAGTCTGCTAATGTGGCAGTTTCCAACCTTATGGGGGCAAAATGACCCAGCACATGGAGGTGGATGTTGCAGCAGGCATGGCAGAACCTCTCCCACCCTCTCCAAGATGGGGAGAGGCATGCAGCCCAGCCTGCAAGATCCAGTAAGAGCCTGGAATCTCACCGCTCCATGGTTTTCAGCTTGTTTCGCAGGCGGCGGGCCTCCTCCTTTGAACTTCTGTTATCCTCCTGCTGCTGCTCCAGGAATTTCATCTGCTTCTGCAGAGAAGCAAGCACACGCAGACCGTTAGAAAGGCTCCAGGGATTGTTAGAGAAACATCCTGGCTTATGCGCACTGCGGGCAGCTGGGATCATACATTGGCTCTTAATGCTATCACCACCTCAGCAGCTCAGGATTATGGTGGGTTCAGCTCCCTCCCTGCTGCACCCCAAGCTCCGCTCCTTGTGGGAGCAGCAGGGTCTTGGTGCTAATTGCAACACAAGCCTGGCGCTGACACTGCGGAGCTGACGTTCTGCTGGGAGTGCTTGTGGGGCTGGGCAGTACCCTGTCTGCAGTGACAACCTGTTTTACAAAAGCAAAGGAGTCTGCAGCGAGCAAACCTTGGTATCGCTTTCTCCTCCATGCACAGCTGATCCCTGTGCTTCAGCTTCCCAGTTCTCCTTGTCATTAGCTGCTTAGAGCATAAGTAGGAATGCTGAGTGGGTCCCTTCTGGGAGACTTCAGCCAAAGCAGACACCCACTCGGCACTTCTCCCACCTGCCCAGAGAGGCTGTAAGCCTCTGGCAGCCACCACCTTTCCAGGCTCTCCAGTCACAGGCAGCAGTAACAGAGAACCTCAGCTGAACTGAAAAGGCACAAATCT
Organism: Brachypteracias leptosomus; assembly: GCA_013401335.1. NCBI lineage: Eukaryota > Metazoa > Chordata > Aves > Coraciiformes > Brachypteraciidae > Brachypteracias > Brachypteracias leptosomus. The sequence continues at coordinate 216,825 of VYZX01016166.1, read as the reverse complement.
GCAGTGTGGCAGAGGACAGGGGAAAGCCGGCCTGAATTAGCACCATTCCAGCACATCTGCGTGGTCTGCATTTGAGCGTGCTTGGGCACCACGCACAGAGCCTTCAAAAGGCTTTGGGTCTGGTTTCAGCATGTTGCTGACTCCAGGGTGAGGCCTGGCCAAATCATTGCCTCGTAGAGCTCCATTCCACACAGAAGTTAAAGGATTTTAGCTGCTCCCTGCTACAGAGACCAAACAGCTGTGAAACTGCTAGGACTTTGCAGGGGGGATAGTGTTGCAGGCTCACATGTTGCTTTTGCTTTAGCAGAGACCATCATTGGCTCTTCCTAAGCAGAGCTCTCTCTACTTCAGCCTCCCAAAGCAGTGTTTTGTGCCACCTTGGAGCAGAGTTGCTATCCTCAGAACACCTGAAACAGCAGCAAACTCACACCAAGGTTCAGCAGCAGCTGACAGTGCTAGCAGAAGACAGAAACGGCTTGCAGCCTATGAGCTTGACCTGCATCACAGCTAGTTAAGCCTGTACTTTCACTGCAGAAGTTTAGTGCTTTAATCTTTAATGATGCAGTATAAGACAGCACTTGGCATTCCACTGGGAAACTCCATACACCACAGAAAAGATAGCTACCTCCAGGTCCCTAATCCTGCCCTGTCCAGCTTTCATCAAAAAGACCTAAGCATACAAATGCTCTGGTTTTGCAACAGGCAAGATAACCACACAGCCTCCTCCTGAGATGCCAAGGCAGGAAAGCCAAGCACAGAGATGTTGAGTTGAGCAGCAAGCACCAGCTTCTACTGTCACAATTGTTTCTGTGGAAGTAGGGAGCATCAGAAGTGTCCTGCCACTGGTACACTTGGGTTCACAGGAGCATGGCACAGACCCAGGCTGCCTTTACACCCAAGCAGATTGGATATAATCCCACAGTCAGGAAAAACAAGTTGTTCCGGCTCACAGCAAGGCCTGTCTGGCATTAATTCCTTACTGTATCTCTCCTGCCCTAGAACAGCACCACATTACTAGTGTCCAGGACTGATTCCTCTCAGGAAGAGCCCACCTGCAGGCAGCTTACAGCAAGACAACCCCACAACCCATCTACAAGCTCCCCCTGGGCCACTTAACCTTGCACATGAAGGAACATGATGCAAGGATTACGTTTAGGCTATTGGGTCACACTTGTAGTCCAAGGGGCAGTGCAGTTGACCCCTACCCTGCTTTTCAGTGTGCAGCTCACAACCCTACCTGCCTGAACCCCATCTTCTTGGGACAGGCACGTCATCTTCACACAGTAGTGGCTGCCCACTGCTTGTACAGTTGCTCTGCTCACTACAAGACATCCCAACAAAGCAGCTCCTGCTCTTACCCTCTTCCACTCGCTGTTTACGCACAGTACATGACTATACCCTGAGTCACTGCATGCTGAAACACAACAGGAATATTTGATCCCTAGACTTCACAATTAACCTAACCAAAGGAAAGCCCTGGCAACAGCACAGAGACAGGAGAGTTAGCAGGATCAAATTCCACTCAGCTGAAGCTTGCAACTCCCCCTCCATATATTTTCATTTGATTTCTCCTCCACTCAAACTAAGAAACTAATTTTCCTTGAATCCCATCTGGCCTAAACCCATTTCAGAAGAACATTCTACTGCAAGGAGCCAGTGTTTCGGCAATGGGGCACTGGGGCCAGTTCCCACTCTCAGTTCATGCTGCTACCTTTATGATCAGCACTGCCACTCCATTAACAAGGCTCAGACAGCACCCCTCAGGCTGGGTTGGCATCTCTCCCCCACCACAGCCACCTCTGCCTTCAGCACACAGCCACAGGCCTGGTTTTTACGCCTCCGAATCACCCCCAGGTGGAGTGCACTCAGGACCTCAAGACCAGCGACACCACTCGCTTTGGATTAATAAAAGCAAAACGAAAACCCAGCTCCACTGCCCTCCTGTCAGAGATCGAGGAGACAGGAGTCTTGAGGTGCCAGATCCAGAATCCACCAGCACAATCTCTTTATTAGCAGGGCCTGCGGAGATCTTCAACAAAACTGACTGTGCAATGCTTAGTGCTGTAGTCCTGCTGGGGATGGGAAAGGTACCTTGAGAGAGGAGCACAGCATCTCTGTCTCTCCCAGCACCTTCTGGAGTGACTCTATAGTGGCATTGCGCACATCCAGGGTGTCCCTCAGACCATCCACAATGGCCTGGCATTCTCGCTTTTCTTTCTCTGGAAAAGAAAAAAGAAAAAAGGTGATGGCCCAGTAGCCAAGACTTCATCTGCCCCATAGCAGCAGGAGCACAACAGACACTGCTTGCAGTCTCAGGCTCCAGGCTGCTCGGAGTTGGTCGCTCCTGCAGAGAGCCATTTCCCTAAGCGCTCTCTGCACCAGGGTCTGCACTGAGCAATTGCTTCTCCCAGAGCCAGCAGGCTTCAAGATTTTCTTTACTAAAGATAACAAGATCCCTTTAATAGCTTTCCAGTGCCAGCCCTGCTAGCGTTAAGCTGATGCATCTTAACTCTTGCATGCTCTCGCAGCCAGGCTTGCACAGGGAAAACTGTTCTGGAGTCACACCAAGCTGTGGCAGAGCTGGAGAGCTGAGCCTCAAGCCCATCCTCTCCACACGGAGACTTATGTGTGGGGAAGCCCTTCGGTGCTAAACAGCTGCATACAGCGATCCACCACAGGGCTGCGTCACCACACTGCTGCACCTACCCTCACCACAGCGCCGACAGCTAAGGGCAAGAGGCAGTAAAGCAGAGCTCTGTTGGGCACTGGGGACTTTGCAGGACATGTGACAGCTTCAGTAGATTCTCCAGAACACCCACTTTTTGCAGGTCACAAAACCCTTGAGTCCTGCTATTCTTCCCCACACAGCCAATCCAGGAACAAAGCTCATGCCTCTGACCACCAGAGACAAGGTGGTGGAAAACACCACCAGATTTCAATTCATTTTGTGGAGACAAGGGAAGAACACCTCACAAAGCAACAACCACCATCAGGAGCTGACAGACCTAAGCAAGGAGCAGCCAGCATCGCTGGAAAGCTCAAAGCAGTTGAGCAATGAGGGAAAGCAGCAACCCCTCTGACTAACCCTGCTGAGAGCAGGGTAAAGTATTCAGCTCAACACCTTCTGTCTTTGCTAAAGCTCCAGCCTGACCATAGTGAAGAGCCAATCAGTGCCTTTCCTAAAAGCTTCTTCTCCTTGCAAGCAATCCAGTTTCAAATTATGCCACCACATCCCATGGAAGCATGATCTGCAGTGCAGCTTCACTGCTCGATCAGACAGCAAAAGCCATGTGGGACTGGGGAAGAGAGAGGAACATATCCCAACAGAAGCACCCAGGCTAGGGAAACATTTCTTTCTTAGCAAAACAGTTTTTCTTCATTGATCTGAATAACTCTTCCTCACCAGAAGCAGCACAGCCTGGAGATGCTCCCCTGCATTTGCAGGGACTCCACATCCACCAAAAGAGTTAGGGCTTCCCCCTCCTCCATTCCCAGATGCCCAGAGGCAGATGGCAGGAGTCAAACCTCCCTGTGCTGTGGGAATGAGTTTCCAGCTCACTCAGAGTGCCTCCCACAGCTCCTGCTGGGTCTGCTGGGAGCTCAGCACCTCTAGAGCCATTTGCAAGCTGATCAGGGACTGGCAATTGCACAGCTCCTCTACAGAGCACAGCACTTCTTTAAGTAAAGAATTTATACACGAGAACCACCAGAGAGCAGAGTGCCCACAGTAAAAGAGGCAGGAGGTGGGAAGGAGCTTCTTATTTCCAATATGAAAAGAGAATGGGACGGGGAATGTCAAATCCAACCTCTAGTCACCAGAAGCTGAGAAGATGAGCAGGCCTTCAAGCAGTTTTTCTTGGATAACATCCTAGCAAGAATCCCAGCCACCTTCGCCAAAAGATCTGGCTCTCTACCAAGTCACTAAACTCAACTGAGCTGGCAAGAATACAGGCCTCAGAATAGAGACATGCAGACTGTCCAATTCTGCTCTCAGGCTAAGGACTGAATCCTCAATCTACTGGCTATTCATGTCTGTCTCGTGCACACAAGGAAGGCAGAGGAAAGACGACTCCCGGGGCGTGGGTGAGCCCCCAGCATTCTTTAAAGATTTTTTTCCCCCCCTTCTGCTAGTGTGTCTTCGGATTTCTGTCACTCAGACTGACATTTTCCTTTTGCTGATCATGACTCATGTTCTGATGACAGGCTGCCTACAGACGATGCTTAAAACCCATCGACAAGTCTCCAGGGCTTTTGCTTTTCCTGCCTCCCTCAAACATCCTCTAAAATTAAAGATGGGAAAATGGAAGCGCGCACACACTGAACTCCGTCTGCTCTTCACACGACACATGTGGCACTGCAACAGCCAAACAAACCCAAAGCCTTCCCACTGCTGCTTGGGCACCACTTATCCCCCCTACCCGTTAGAGGGAATGAGCCTTTGCCATATGCAGTTGTGAGTTTCCCAGTGAGCAAACCAAGGGTTTTGCTTTTAGCAAGCCTGCTCCAGATATAGCTGTGCTGCACTTTTGTAGCTTGTGATTAGGAAGAAGAGCAAAAAAATTGCATATGTCTTCAAACTTGCAGAGAGCTCCCGTTATGGCAGAGCTGGGCTGGGCCACGGACTCTGGCTCTGTCAAACAAGCTTTGTACAGTTTTAGGTGGTCTTGCCTCAGAAAAATAGCTGCTCCAGTAAAACAGTTTGCAGCCTGCACCATGCCCTCCACTTCAGAGAGGGGTGGGCTCTGCACAGGGGTTCCTCAGGCCTGGGCAAGCTGCCGCGCACACACAGAGCCCAGGACCCACAGACTGTGGGCTGACAATTGCCCACAGGCAGCTGGAACTCACCTTTCAGGGAGAGCTGAGCCTTCACCTTGTCCAGTTCATTCTGAAACACAACACAGAAAACCTGATTAGGAAACACCCTGCAGAGGAACTTTCACCAAATCTTAAAAGTACCCAAGAGGTTTATTGGCAGGACATGTGCACCAGCCAGGTGCTAAGAAGGGAATGTGGTAACAGCAAGCACCAAGCACTATCACAGGGAACACAACGAGCACCTCCAACTGGCATTCTTTGGGTGGAGAAGAGAAGATGCCAGTTTTGTCTTAGCCTTGTCAACCTTGTGTTTCTCACACTGTCAGTCATCTTGTTTGAGCTGAATAATTTTGGAAGGCTCTCAGGGAAACACAGGAAATCAAACAGGAACAAATTTTATGTTTTACCTAAACAAGGCAATAAGGCAGGGATGTTGCCAGACTAACCGGATAGAAAATTGCTTTGAACTGAAGTGAACTTTAATCAGGTGCAGATGGAGGACAGGAGGGCAAGTCCAAATGTCTGAAAAGGTAACCAAGCATACGATCCAAAGGCACCAGCTAAAACTCTGATGGACACTGAAGTCACTGCAGTTCAGGATGCTGATGTGAGCTAACAGCTCAGCCAAATGGCCACAAACAGATCACCAACAAACTAATCCCCACCAAACTGAGGGCATGTAATGTCTCCTGGGTGCCATGAAGCTTGGGAAAGTCAAATGTTTTTAATGCCTTAAGGATCAGAAAGAGGGAACAAATGCCCCATAGTTTAAATTATAGATAATGAAGTGATATGACTTATCAACACCAGCAAATAGTCAAAGGAAATGTAGAGAGGTTACAAAGAGAGGGTCTCCATAAATAATACATTTTTTTCAAAAACAGAGCGAGCAAGAGAGAGATACAGGAAAGAGTCAACAGAAAACAACTTGAAAAGCTGTGTGAGAGAACCGCAGAGGAAAGCACATAACAAGTCAGGCAGGAACTGCAGTGGAATAAAACCACAATAAAATGCCAACACAGTACTGAGGCAGAGCACACAAATCTGTGCAACCGGGAACACTACATGCAAATCTGAGCTGAGAATAGCACTGCCAGTGACCACAGATCTGACAGGACCAGAGTGAAGCTCTGCTAGCGACAATAAAGGCAGGGAAAAGAATATGGGATGTAAAGCTTGGTAAGCACAAGCTTTGGTAAATGCAAAGCCTAGCAGAGCTGACTTGGACTTGCCCCTGGGAGGACAACATCTGGAGGGCTGACATGGAGTTAACTCTGCTGCAGGAACTATTCTAGACTAGCTTCCTTAGAGTCCTATTCAGGAATGATTAGTGAGCTCACAAGATGTGCTAATTAGCATGAGAGCAAAGAAATCTTGGGCTACTGTGGACAGCTAAGTAACGTTACCTCATTCATCAACTTAATCTGAAATCCCTCATCCGCCACCACCGCTCCCAAAGGCTGCTTCCAGTTTTCTCTCCTCTCTGCCAGCCTGATTCACAAAACCACATTTTCCCCAAGATCAAACGAGTTTATCCTGACCACAAACAGGCAGCAGTCCTCCCAGGTTTCTACCCTCCCCAGCAGGTTTACTGTCAGGAATTTTCCTCCTCTTGCCTCCTTTTCATCAAGCTGAACAAGCCAAAGGACTCTCAAGTCCCCAGATCACAAGCAAATGAAAGTGCCAGGTTCCAGACAGCCTCACCGAGGTGTTACACCCCAAAACTCACACTTCTCCTGCACTGAAACAGCCACATGGAGATCATTCTCATCACTGAGGACCATCTTTAAGAGCAATACAGAATAAACTCAGGCTCAGCAGCGTCTGGAAACACTTGGACACATCACAGCTTTCAGCCTGTGGTCTGCAGCTACTGCAGTTCCCTCTGGCGTGTCAGTTGAAGTTGATGCATGGTGGTGGGAAGCAAAGCAGCCCCAGCACTTCTTTGACCACAAAAATTTCAGAGCAGAAGTCAGAATGAAGAGCACCAAAGAGAATTATTATCCAAAAGATAATTTGGAACATTCTGCAACAGCAACAAGAGGCTTCAGATTATGAGGGGAGCTCTTCCAGCCACTCATAGCTGGATGCATAAAGCCAGTTCTCAGAAGAGCATCCCAAGCTTGTATGTCCAAGACAGGCAGATCACAGCTATGCACTCTGCTTTCTAGTACACTGAAGAACATTCTCTTACCCCAGTCCAACCTTGTCATGGCAGAAGGCCAAATGCTCATTTCAGGACATCTGTGGGCTGCACAGAAACAGCTCTGGTTGATTATAGAGCTGAGTACCACTCTACAGCCAGGCTCTTGGAGGAGTAGGCAGTGGATGGGAACAAATCCTAGATCTGGGGGCTTTTTCAGGTGAAATCACTTATGGCTGTGGATGTCAACAATTCTTTTCTCAGCCTCTAAAGAGTCTGGGGTGGCCTGCTATGCATTTGCTTTGCTGAACTGTTGCCCACGCCAGAATTTGGATAGCCCATCACAGACAGAACTCCAATATAAATGGACATTAAATCCCACCCACGATGGCTACCCATGATCTTAAGGTGGCTCCATGTCCTCCAGAAACAAAGCAGCACACAACACGGAACTGGTGACAAACCAGCAGCAGCCCAGCAGCAACCTGTGCATGGGGTGGTAAATGCCCATAAGAACTAACTACGCCCAACTACACAGAAAATATTTGGTTCTTTCCCATTAAGATAGTGACCTCAGCTCTCCTTAGGTAAGCTGCACACCCAGGACTAGATGTTGCTCTAACAGCTACACAACAAACTTTGTAGGAGCATGGTGAATTACCATCAAGGCTGTTGTGCAGGAGTGGTTCCAGTCCTGCCCTTGAGCAAGGAAGCAGTTCTTCAGCCCAGCCCACCTGGAGAGGAAGGCTGGAGAAATCCATCTTAGACCCTGGGGTGGGGGCGAGAGGGAACAGAAAGCCTTTCTAGGGCAGTTTTCTCCAATCGGCCCATTTCCAAATCATTCATCTATTTACACTTGTGAGAACAGATCTGAACATGTACTGAAGGCAATGTTTATCTACTCCCTGACTTGCTTTACTTCTCAGGCACACAGCCTGAAGTGCCCAGAGATGCTTTTTCATTTCCTTGGCACACATACTTTGGCCTTCAGTTGTTTTATTAGCAGTCTTTGAGAGTGACACTGCTACTGACATAGTCTGGCTGGCTTTATTTTAAAAACATATGATATACATATAGCATTGTCATGGCAACTGCTAATTATGGTAATTGCTGCACATGCTGATTCTAAACACAAGAGGGTACAAGCGTTCCATTATACCAAGGTCACCAATTCCTTTTTTTTGGAACAGATAACTCCAAGACATAAGGAGCTGTGTTTCATCCACACTGAACAAAAGAGAATGTGGAACAGCCACTCTGCATTCATCTCTTCTCACCCCCAGCATTCTGCACTTGAGAGAATGTCACCCAGCACCTCAGCTCCAGCCAGGTTCCCCTTGATGACCCAGCCTCAGCACTGTCCACCACTGCTGGCACAGCTTCAAGCAGTCCCTTTCCTAATTTGTCTTCAGGAATGAAGACTTCATCACCACCCTGCTCCAGTTCTTTAGTCTGCGTAGATAAACCCACCTGCACGGAGTGAGGAGATGACACTTCCTCCAACAGCCCCTTCTTTCCAGAGGGGCTAGCAGGGCTCACACACAAGCAAGCCACAGACACCATTTGGGATTTTCCTTCTCCTGCCTTATGGGAAAGCTCTGTAGCCTCATCCCCAAGGCTTTGAGATCCAAGGGAGAAGCCTTTCATCCAGTTGAATGTTTATTTGATGCTGCTTCAGGTTTCCAGGTAAGATGAGAACTAGAAGGAAGAGCAGTCAAATACAGGAGGTTTCTTGAGTTGCCACATAAGATTGGGTCAGGGGGAACTCTAACCCACCACATTGATACTTCCTTACAGCATAGCTGAGCCTGGGCAAGGATTAAGAGGGAGAACAGACAGGCAGGAGACACTGATGTGCTTCAAGTTTGAAACATGATCACAGCACAGTGAGCATCAGTCCAGGAAGCAGCTGTTGGCAGAGAACCAGCAGCCCAGGCCACACTTCCAAGATGCTGAAGCATCACACCACAGAAGAACCACCTGTCAAATTACCTGCAAGGTCTCTGCATCCAGTGCTGTCTGCTCCTCCAGGGCAACATCAAAAAACAGTTTGTTGATGATGTGTCTTTTGCTGACCTAAACACAGGAGACAGAAGAGGTTGATAGGCACAGGTATGGAAACACAACAGATATGGAAGAGGGATGGAGAGGGAGAAGCTACCATCTTGTCACAAGGCCATGAAAGACAAGTCAGATCATGTGCTTGATGCTGTGGGTGACGATGCTCTGCTTTAGCTCATCAGCACAGCAGCAGACCCCGTACTCAGTTTTGGGAGAGCAACTCCTGAGCTGCAACAGAAAGATTCCGGCATTTCTGAATTGAGCGCAGTCTGTTCTCTGGCAGCTACGGCCCAAGCAGCTGATGCTGAGCTAACACGATGCCAAATCCTAACACAGAAGTACGTGCTGCTTTCTGCAGGCAGAAGGTGCTGTAATTGAATTTGATAGCTCTCCACACCTCCCCCATGCAGTTACAGCTTTGTGTTCTAAGTATTATATACAGTCATGACACCAGCTAATTGCATAGTTACTGCTACATAAGATGTTATTTCGCGATAACTCCATGGTAACCCAGAGATGTAAGAGGCAGTGAAGAACAGAGGCAATCAACAAGTCAGGGAAGGAACAAGGGCCAAGACCTTGAGAGGAAGAAAGAAGCACGAACACAGAACAAGCCCAAGCTGCAACTGGCTAAAAACCTCCATCTGAGCAGGAGGCAACATCTCCTGCAGCCTCTACATGCCAAGACCTACTGATGGCACCAAGGCTGGCGACAAGTGGCTTCAAAGAAGTTCAAGAACCAACTAAGCCACTGGATCCCCAAGCCTTGGTTGCCCATCTCAGAAGCAGAGCACATCCTTCCTTCCCTCTCTCCTCAGCCTTTGCTTTTCTCAACGAACGGCTGAGTACTGTAAAGCAAGGGCTCAATTATAACAACATGTGCAGCAGAACGGGCTGCTGGGCTGCTTATCTGATGGCAGCAGTAGAGGACTCTAGAAATGCAACTCTATTGTCCTGACTAACCACTTCCAGCCCTTCCTATCATTCTGCCAATACTTACTCAGCCTAAATAAAAGCTGTGAAAACCCAGGGGCCCTTCATAGAGAAGTTACAACAGACAGCAGCAGGGCACCCTTGGACCACATCTCTGATCAGAAGGGTAGCCAAGGGGAGTGCACCCTCTAAGCCTTTGGGGAGATATTTTTGGGGAGAAAGTCCTCTCCGCCTCATACCATGACCCTTCACCTTGTGTCACCACAGACCCAGACCACAGCTCCTCAGTGCCATTTAGCAGAACATCGTACCATAGAAATAGAGGTGTAGAGGTGATGGATTTACCTGGATTCTGCACTGTGGGCAAGTCCGGCTTGGTGCTGTGTCAAACCACTGGGTGAGACTGAGAAAGGAAAAGAAAACATACAGTAAAATCTTAAAATCCGGGACTGCTGCTCCAAGGGCCCACCTCCCAACTCACCAGGAGACAGCAGGATGCAACTCCCTTTTACAAACTAGAAAGAGAAACACATTTAGTCCAGAGGTGCAGCTAACAGGAACGCTGTGTTCCAGCACATGCACTCTGCCTTCGTCTCTGAGACAATTCCCGACTGAATTTAGTATGTGAGTTTATCTTTACCAGGGCAGTACTTTTACAGAGCTCTGATCTCCCTGGGATAGAGCCTTTGAACAACTCTATCTTCACAGGAGTGAACAGACCTACACACAGAGCAGCACAAGAGCTGCTATATCGGGATGTGCCAGCTGAGACATCTCTGGTTTGGTCAGCTCCAAAGGCTGACACCGACACCAAACATGCATCTGCAGAGCGATGGAGACCACGCTGGTCTCTGCTCTGAGACGATGAACACAAACCTGTTGTGCTCCCCAGGAGAGCTATGGGTGCATTTTGCAACCAAGCCATCACGTCACACTCAGAATGGTTTATTTTTGGAGCAGAATAACAATCTGGAGCTGACAGGTTACTTTTGGAAGCTCTCCCTCCTCCAGGGGTTGTTAGAGGAGAGCGAGCCTGAGCTGTGCCACTGGTTAAGAGGTGACCATCACACCTGTGAGCAAGTCAGTTAGCCAGAAAAGCAACTGCCCGCTTGCTCCCCACACACAAGAAAAACCATTTCCTTCCAACACAAGCGCTTGCTAAACAGTTCCAGCAAAAGCATGAAATTGCCTGGGAGGCTTCACCCATAATCTAACGCGACTCCTTCCAGATAAACACCCTGTGTAGGAGCAATCTGCTGTCACCGGCCCTCCCGGAACAGGGAGGCCGCGGGCAGAGGAGCGACAACGCAGCAGAGGCTCCTGCAGCAGCTCCGTGAGCTCCTCTAAACCCCTGCAAAGCGGAACCGCTGCTACTAGGGGTGCCAAAGGCCTCCGCCGCCCGGAGGGACGAGGCAGCGCCCTCAGCAACCGAGCCCGAGCGGGGGCGGGGGCCGGGGCGGCTGGTACCGCAGCGCAGCGAGCCCCCACAGTCTCTCGCAGGGGAGCGGCCTCGGGGAGTAGCCCGAGCCGGGGATCCGGCGAAGCGGCTGCTGAACGGGACGGCTACGGCCTGGCCCTACATCCCACGGCGGCACCCGCCCCGCTCCCTTCCCCTCGGCGGGCCCGGCCCGGCAGCTGGCGCGGCGCTCACCAGGCGCGGTGGAAGGTGTGCCCGCAGGGCACGGCCGCCACGTCCCGCTCGTTGTCGAAGAAGTCAGAGCAGATGGTGCAGTGGGCCCGGATGGGCATGGCGGTGGCTCGGCGGAGCCAAGTCGCGACCCCGGGACCGGAGCAGCCGCGCGGCGCCGAGCAATTCAAATCCGGCCGCGCGCCCGNCCCCCCCCCCGCCGCTTCCGGCCCGGCCCGGAAGTGACCGCACAGGCCAAGCGCAAGGCCCCGCGCCCCCGCCTCGGCACCAAGGCCGGGGGCGGAGCCGGAGGGGCGTGTCCTTGAGCAGGGGGCCCCTGTGCTCCCTCACCCCCTGCAACGTGCATCTCCCGGGGTCCCGGGTTGGAGAGAGGGTGCCAAGTGCTCTGCCCGCTGGGGTCCCCTCTCCATCCCACGCAGCCTCTCCTGCGGCCCCCGCATGCACACGTGTTCCGGGGGGCCCCGTGCGACACCTCCCCCACCCTCACAGGGCTTGCGGTTGCCCCATATCTCTGGGCATCCCCGGGGTGGGGGGAACGGTGGCAGGGGACAGACTGAGAGAGCAGGGGAGTACAGACCGACCGGCAAAGCCACCGAGGGGGCCAGGAGGGGTCAGGGGGTCCAGGGAGGACGGGCTCCATGCAGGGCTCTGCCCCGTGGCCGGCTCTCCGTCGGGGCACGTAGAAAAGGGGGTGCAGACAAGGGTGCGGGTGGGGGACACCATGCCGGGGGCTATGTACAGAGGGGAGGCACGGGGGCCACCACCGCTCAGCCGGTCTGCTCGCTGGGAGCCTCGGTGGTGGTGGCGGGGGTGGCGGTGGCAGCCCCGTCCCCATTACACGTGGTGGCAGGTGGCGTGGCGGGGGCCGGGGGCTGTGCGGCAGCAGGTGGTGTGCTGGGGGCCACAGGAGCTGCAGGTGCCGCAGTGTCCGTGGCGGCGGTGGCGGCGGTGGCAGAAGTGGTGGCAGTGGTGGTAGCCGGAGCTGGGGTTGTCTCTGTCTGCTCAGGTGCTCGCAGGCGTTTCATGAGTGTGGTCACTCGCACAGCTTTCTGTGAGGAGAGACAGGGGGCTGTGGGGCGTAAGCATCTCCCTGCCCCTGGGTCCCTCACCTGCATGTCATGTCCCCCACCAGGGATGCCTACTGGGGGCTAGCAGGATCTCAGGAGCCAGCATCCTCCCAGCGATGGGGGAATGGGCTCGGCTGAGAGGGGAAACTGAGGCACGGGGCACCCCAACCCACCTTCCACTTGGCCCGGGCAAAGTTCTTCTCAATCTGGGCGCAGACTCCGTCCTTGATGTTCTTGTCAGAGGCAGCATTGCCAGAGATCCTGGGGAGGCAATGAGGGGTGAGCGGCCCCTGCCAGCCCCCTCAGTCCCCAACCCGCTCCCGCCACCCCTCACCACTCATGGGAGATGGCCTCCTCCGCTGTGATCCGCTGGTCCTGCTCCACCTCCATCAGGCGCGTCACCAGCTCCTTGGCTGGGGGCATAGCAGGAGGATGTCAGTGACCAAGGGGGACACACAATGTGGGACCCACTGTGTGTTTCCCCCGGCATGGGGCTCACCTGCCTGTGAGATGTCGTCCCAGTATGGCGGGTCGAACTCATAGTCCCCGGCCAGGATTTTGCGGAAGAGGTTCTTGTCATGGTTCTCGTAGTCATCCTCGTCTGCCTCCTCGTAGAAGGGGGGGTTTCCTGAGAGGCTGGGGGACAAGGTGAGGGGCTCAGCCTGGCCCCTACCCCTGGACCCCCATGGCTGCCCCAGCCCTTGCCTCATACTCACAGGATGTACATGATGACACCAATAGCCCAGCAGTCCACTGGCCGCCCGTACCGCTGCCGCCCCACCACCTCCGGAGCTGTGGGGACAGGAGAGAGGCCCTGCCCCATGGTCCCCAACCCCCCAGCCCTTCACCCCTGAGATGATGGGGAGCAAAAGGAACCCGCTGGGAGCACCCAGGATCATCCTCGAAGTGATGGAGAGTGAGAGAGACCCCCTGGGAGCACCCAGAATCAGCCCTGGAGTGATGGGGAGCAGAAGGAACCTGCCAGGAATACTCAGGATCAGCCCTGGGGCGGTGTAGAGCAGGAGGGACCCACTGAGAGCACTGAGGATCAGCCCCGGGGTGATGGAGAGCAAGAAGAACCTGCCAGGAGCACCAAGGATCAGCCCTGGGATGACAGGGAGCAGGAGGAACCTGCCAGGAACACCTGTGACTATCAGGAAGGACCCGATGGGAGCCCCAGGACCGGTTCCCAGGGTGGCAAGGAGCAGCAGGGACCTGCTGGGACCCTGGCAGTGCCACCCACCCCTGTGCACCCACTTGGCTGGCTCTCACCCACCCAGGTACTCGGGGGTGCCACAGGGCTCCTTGATGAGCCCATTCTCCAGCTTGGCCAGGTGGAAGTCGCTGATGACGATCTTGGAGTTCTTCAGGCGGTTATAGTACACCAGGTTCTCCAGCTGCCAGCAAAGGGGCCGTGAGCACAGAGGTAGGGGGCACANCCCCCCCCCCCCCCCCCCTCACCCACCTTGAGGTTCCTGTGGACAATCTTGAGTGAGTGCAGGTAGGCAACAGCCTCCAGCACCTGCCGGATGACGTTGCTGGTGTCCTTCTCCGAGTAGTAGCCCTGGTCCAGGATCCAATCGAAGACCTCCCGGCCAGTGGCCCTGCCGACAGCAGCTCTGCCGAGACCCACCCCCGGTGGGGGCACCCCCAGCCAGCCTTCCCACCCCCCCCAAACTTACAGCTCCAGGAAGATGAAATACTCCTTGCGGGTGATGTAGACATCCACCAGCTGCAGGATGTTGGGGTGTTTCACCCTACAGAGAGACAGGGGCATGAGTGAGGTCCCTGCTTTGCACAGCAGCACAGGACACCCCCCTTTGGTTCCAGCATTCACATTTTGAGGATAATGATCTCGTTTTTGGCTGCCTTCCGCACTTTCCGTCCATCGCGCTTCAGAAACTTCTTGCAGGTGTACAGCTTCCCTGTCGTCTTCTCCTTGGCCCGGAAGATTTCGCAGAACTCCTCCCTGTAAAGGCACCCACAGCCGTCACCCCCCTGGGGACTGGGTGCTCGGGTGGTCCCCAGGCCCACCAACATCTTCCTTCCATCCCAGCAGCAAGGGGAGATGCCGCAGGGTGGGAAGGAAGCTGCAGCTAAAAATCTCTCCAGAGCACAGGGGGAAAAAAATGGGTACTGAGAAGGAATCGACAATAAGTAAATTGATTGGGAAGGGGGAAAATTTGCTGATTAACAAGCCCCCACCCCACAGCAGCCAGGGTAGGACATGCTGTGAAGCCATCTGTGCTGAGTGGGAACAGCAGCACACCCCAACATCAATGTGAGCGCTGCGGTCAGGAAGAAAGGAAAGACACGCCAGTTGCTTGGGGATGCTGCGATATTTCTATTATTAATGATGCTTGAGCCCATTGACCAGGCTGGAGCAGCGAGGCAGCCCCGGCACCACTCCAGCAATGCCTTTGGCTTTCCAACCCCACTGGCTGCATCAGAATCCTTGTAGCCACTGCCCTGGGTGCAGGGGAACCAGGATCTCTGGGCTTTGGGATTGGCTGCTCGGAGGATGGAACAAAGCTCTGAGAGCATCCAAAAAGGTCCCCTCCACCACCCAACATCACCCTGCCAGGTGTGACTCACGGCCAAGTCCACGGTCCCAGTAATTCAGAGGCCAATTAAAAAATTTCTGGTACATACTTTTGTCATCAAGCTGCTGTCAACGTCTCTGAGGACTTCATTTTGTGGGGCACTTGCTTAACAACTCCCCCAGGAAGGCAATACTAGCTGGGAGGAAGCAGCAGTGCTCCGCTCCCCTCAAGATGACATCTGCCCTTTCCTTTGCTGGAGCAGAGCCCTCCTGCTTCCCAGGGGACCTGGGATCATACAGAATCCTGCAGATCTTGGGCAGAGGAGAGGAGGATACGGGGAGCTGCTGGGAAACTTCACTGTGCTCCTCAGAGCTGGCGGTGAATACACCCCACACCCGCCAATGAGAGGGATTAATTAGGGGACAGACACCACAAAATGCCCCCTGCCCATCCCAGCCGGGGACCAGCACCCCTAAAGCCCTTGTGGGCAGCGGTGTGACACTCCCCAGCCCAGGGCACGAGGGTGGTTGGGGTCCTCAGGGCACCCCCGGGGCTGGGAGGAACCAACTCACGTTTTGATGACCTGGCCCAGGTCATATCTGTCGGTCACCTCAGACGGCTGGTTATAATCTTTCTTGTCTCCCAGTGTCACGCAGCCAAACGGCATCGCAGGGCCCGGTGCTGGCAGGGCAGGGAGAGGCGGTGAGCGCCCCGGCACCACCGGCCCCCCTAAAGCCGCGTCAGCCCCCCTGAGCCACACTGATTAATGTAAAACCTGACGAAGCGTAGCGGCTGCTGGTGCTCCCCAGCTGCCGCAAGCCACCACATGCCCAGCCCCAACGATGTGCAGCCATCCCTGTGGCATCTGGTCACTCTGCCTGGGCTCAAGCTGCTGGCATGGCCACAAGCCAGCCCCTCTGGCCCTTGTTTGTGGATTATTAATGATTTATTAAATAGCCAGGGCTTGTGCAGATCCCGGACCACCTGCTGCAGGGGCAAACAGAGGTGAAGAGGCAAACAGAGACCCTTTCCCATTTCTCTGCCTGGTTTTGCCCCATGGTGACATTTCTGTAGCCAAGGTTTGCCCAGGTGAAGCATCCTCACGCCCTGTCACATGTGAAGTGAGATACACCAGCCTCAGCTCCCTGTCTCCTACCAGCCTCGACAGCCCTGCTGCAGGACCAGGCAGGTGGGCACCACAGTTCGGTGGTGCTGGCCCTTCTGTGCCCAGCAGCAGGCAGGACACCGCCCCTGGCACACACCAGCGCCTCTGGTCCTTTAAGAATGTTTTGTCCCTTGCTCTCCTGCCAGGAACCCTTCGAAACCAGACCCTGTTCCAAAGCTTCCCATCAAAAAATTGGACTTATAAAATGTCTCTTTCCCCTTTCCCACCCCATTACCAGGAGGAAGTTTCAGCTGATGCTATTTTCTCATGGCTCAGAAGGAGACAGGGCTCCCTGGGCCCCCCTCAGCCCTCTTGGATAGGCCCAAGCAGGACACCGTGCTGGGATGCTGGCTTGATGCTGGAGGCACCCATCATCAGTTCTAAAGCTCTCAAAACCCCACGCCGTGCCAGGCCGTGCCAGCAGCCTGGGGCCCGGCAGCGAGGGCTGCGGGCAGGATGGCAGCGCGGGATGCGGGAGCCGGCATCGCGGGTACCCAAGCTCCGAGCCTGTTGCTATGGCAATTGGAGCTGGAGATGCAGAAAGCGGCACATCCTTCGGAGGGGGCAGGGACGGGCAGCACCCAACCCACCTGCGGGTGCATGGCCCCGGCCCTGCTGCTCAGGACCTGGGAGGACAGTGGTGCTGCCCACAGCTCCCAGGGCATGCACCTAAGCACTCCCTGGGGTAATTGACCTCAAATCTGTGTGGGACATGGGAGCAGCAAGCCAGGGAACGGTGGGATGTTCCTTCCTGCCTCCATCCCTCAGGGCTGACCTGCCTCTGTGACTGCCAGAGCAAGGTCCGTAGGATGGGTGCTCCCAACTCACATAACACCCAAGCACCTTCCTGCTAGGAATTCCCACGTTGGGCAAGAGCACCCATCCCCATCCCACTCCCAAAAAAGAAGCAGAGCACCCACTGGACACCCTTCCCCATGCCACAGACTGGGTGAGGGTCTTTCCAGCCCACACTCAGCTCATCCCAACGGCCTCCCCAGCAAACATGCCCTGCCTGGCACCTCCATGTCCCTGTGCCATGCGACACTGGCTCTGCCATGCCACCATGTCCAGCTGAGAAGGCTGAGGGCTGTCCTGGCAGCTGCTGGTGTGGCAGCAGGCTCGGTGTCGCAGGCCGGCAGTAGTAGGGCTGGCCTGCAAGCAGATGGGCAGGCTGCCAGTGCCGGCGGCGTGATGCCAGGATTAGCCAAGAAGGGGACCCAGTTGGAATGATATATCGGGATTTTATTGCTGCCTCTGTGAGCACTCAGCTAATCTGTGCTCATAAAATTAGTTCCCATTGGTTTAGTGGGGATCCATTTTGCCAGGGCTGAGCACAGCACTCTCCCCTGCCCTGGGCTGGCTCGGGGGGGATTCAGTACACCTGGGATGCCCCACCAGGGAGGCTGACACCCAACCCCACATCAAGGCTAGCACCTGCACCCCACAGGTGAGAGCATTCCCACCGTGGCAGGGGCACCGAAGAAAAGGGTGGGTGAAGGAGTGAGTGCTCACCCCACGGTGTGCTGGGGGGTTAGGCTGGGTGCTGCACTGGCACCTGCATGCAGCCAATGAGAGACCCCCCCCCCCCCCCCCCCCCCCGAAAGCATCTAATTTGGGAGCAGAAGCAACAAAGGGTGTAAGACAATAGTGGTGAAGTGGGTGGCCGGGTGCGGACGGCACGGAGGGATGACGCAGCCGTGCAGCCCTCACCAGCCGGCTCCCCCGGGCCCCTGAACCCCGGCTCTGCCCCACAGCATTGGGTGCCACCAGTCAGCGCTCTGTCACCGGCCCTGCGTCCACCTGCAGCCACCCTGGACGTGTCGTGGGATAGGGGGGTCCCTCGCTGACATCCCGCCCCCCACATCCCGGGGGAAGGATGTACCGGGGAGAGGCACAAACGCAGCCGGGACCGGGATGAACTGAAATACGGCTAGTGCAGGCAGCAGGGAGGCGGAGGGGCTGCGCCAGCCCCGCGCTGTCCGCAGG
>VYZX01016166.1:176316-198347 GCA_013401335.1 Brachypteracias leptosomus | reverse complement strand
GAGCCGAGCCGAGCCGAGCCGTCGGTCCGTCGCGGCGCGGCCCCGCGCGCCCGGCGCGGCAAGTTGGGGGGGGCGGGACCTCGAGGCCCCGCCCGCCTTCCTGGGGCGCCCCGCCCCGCCCCTGACGTCACCGCCGAACTTCGTGCCCCGCCCGTGGGACACGGGAAAGACACCGGCGGGGACGGGTCACGCGTGGACGGGGCGTCCCGGGAGTGACCCCTCCGGAGCAGCCCCACGCCATGAGAAGGGCAGCAAAGTCACCGAAACCCGACTGGGGCACAGCTGCACTTCGGGGACCTGGGACCCCATGCACCCCACGCCATCACCTCCTTGGCGGCAGCTAGGGGGGCATGTGAATACGCATGAGCCCCCATAGCTTACTCCACTCCCGCTGCTGCCTGGCCAGGTGAGCCGGAGCTGCCTGTGGATGGATGTCTCCTGAGCCTGCCCCCATCCAAGGTTCTCACCTCAGGTGGTGTCTGTGCCCCATGGGCCACATCCTGCAGAGCTCCAAGAGTCAGGGTGGCCCTGGTGTCACAGCAGGTGTACTGAGGTGGTGGGGACTGAGGAGAGATACAGAACACAAGGGGGAACTGGGGTCCCCTGAGCTGTGCCATGGCCATCAGCCCTGGATGGGACAGGGCAGGAGGGGGTCAGCTAGGGTCAGCTAGGACAGAATGAATGGGATAGATGAGATGGTATGGAACAAGATGGATGGGATGGGGGGGGATAAGATGGGACAGGATAGGATGGGATGGATGTGATGAGGTAGGATAGGATGTGATGGGGTGAGGTGCAATAGAGTGAGATGGATAGGGTGGATGGGATAGATAGAATGGATGGAATGGGACAGGAGCAGATTATTAGCAGCGCTGAGTCTGGGCTCAGTGTCACAGTTGTCTGTCCCCTGAGGGCACTAAGAAGTGCTGTGAAGACACAGCCAGACACATAGTCCTGCCTGCATACTGAGATCCTATGGGAACCAGTCAACTTCCCTCATCCTCCTTCCCCAGCTGTGGGGCCAGAGGCCCTGCTCGCTCCTCCACATGCAGGGATTCTCTATGCTCCATGGCCTGGGGTGAGGGGCAAGAAAGAGGCAGAAAATCAGCCACCCCAGTACCCTTAAATCTGACCCCAATCTGGGGCGGGCAGCATGACCGTGAGGTTGCAATGGGGCCCCTTCCCCCAGCCCTGGAGCACCTTGCTTCTCATGCAGTCCAGCCGCCTGTGCAGAGCCTCCCAAATGTCTGTGTGCTGGCATTTGCAGCCCATATGGTGCTGCTTCCGAGATGCACCCCCTCCCCTCCCACCCGCCAAACCCCAGCTCCCCAGAACCACCCAGCCTGCGCTGACCTGAGCTGACACAGGGATGTGGCCATCGTTTCCCAGGAGCCCAGGTCAGGCAGGCCCACAGATGGGGGGCACTGGAGTTCCATCCCCAAAGCCGGCATCTCCCCTCTGCGTACATGGACACCAGCCAGCACCAGGAGGTGGAGGCAGCCTGGGGCACCCCCTGCATCTGTCCCTTGCGTGGCACCGAGCCCCACGAGCCCCAGGCCCACCACCACTCGTACTGGGTAATTAACAGCGCGTGAGAGCTGGGGAATTAGCAGAGCACTGTAGTTTGAGCTTCTAATAAAGAGTTTAATCATAGTGGCTGGCAGCAGCGCGGCGTGGTTATTAATCTTTGCACCTCGTGGGAACCTGGAGCGTAACTCACAATTACCCGGCAGGCGCCTGGCACAGCTCAGAGCTGCCCAGTGGCGGCTCGTGGCTCAAGGGATGATCCAGTGCTTCTCTGGTACCACTCGGCCTGGCTCATGACCATCACCTCCTGGCACCACCCTCCTGCCCGTGACAGAACTACTCCAGGATCCCATCATTGCCCATCTGATGATCCCCTACTGGCTCCAGCTCTGCCTGAGCTCTTGGGCCACTTCGTGCTCCATTTCAGGGTGATGGGCTCTGCTGAGCCCCAAGGTGTTTGTTCCTGATATACACTGCTTCACTGCCCCATGCACCTGCCATGCTGTGCACCCACTGCCCCATGCACCCACCACTCCATGCACCCACCACCCTGTGCACCCACTGCCCCATGCACCCCCCACCCTGTGGACCCCCTGCCCTGCGTACCCACTGCCCCATACATCCACCATCCTTCCCACTGCCCCATGGTAAGCCCAGAGCTGGGTGCAGGTGACATGGCCAATCTGGGGTGATATTGTCCACAGGATGCCTGTAGTGAGCAAGCCGCCCAATGTGGGGCTGACAGGGTTGGGGGACACATGGCTGTACCCTTCTGCTTCATGTATGGGACAATCAGCCATACCCCTCTGCCCCAGGTGGGGTGCAGGGGGAGCAGGACCAGCCCAGCTGGGTGGCCCGGTGCAGGGGTGCATGGTGGGGTGCAGTGGGGTGTGGCGGGGGGGAGTGCAGCATGTCCGTGACTCAAGCACCACACGGCACAGCATCCTTGCGTGCTCACCATTGCCATGGCAACCGCCAGGCAATCAGCGATAATTGCACACGTCGGCCTGGCAACGGGGCCAAATAAACCCCATCCCTCTTTTTGGGAGGCTGGCAAGGGGGGTGGGCAGAAAAAAAAAGGGGGTGCAGCTGCTGATTGCTATCCCTGGCCTTTTACTGGGGTCAGCAGCAGCGGGAGCGCACAGTGGGGGGCCACCCTCCCCATAGATGGGGATGCACCCTCCTGCAGCACCCATGCACCCTGGAAGGCATCGAGGGAGGTGGCCACATCCAGGCAGAAGGTGGTGGGGGACAGCACGTAGCCCTTCCTCACTTCCACCACATAGGACATGCTGGCACCAGAGCCCACCGCCACCACCATGCTGGTGGTGAGGCCGTAGGAGTAGGCAATGAGCAGGGCAGCACCAGCATGGTCAGCACCCTGAAACCCTCCAAGAGCAGCTTGTCCATCTCCTCCTTGTTGGTGGTTGGGAGAGCAGAGCATCCATGGCCAGCACCACCACCTCCTTCAGGCAAATACCCAGCTCCCGGTAGAAGACATGGTGCTGCAGCTTCTCCAGCCCATCCCAGTTGGTGACCATGCCACGGGTGAGGACGAGGCCACCCTCCGCCTGGCTGAGCACCACAGACCACAGCTGCTTGTCCCTGGCCACCCTACTCCTTGTGTGGTCATCCCCGGATCAACGGTGATGGCACACAAAGCCTTATACCTTTCCAACAGCTTGGCCTTCATCACATCCAGGGCTGGCTCTGGTCCCCAGAGCCCTGCCTGGGGTGAGGGGCTCAATCACCATAGTGACTGCTGTGATAGTGGTGACATCACCCATGGCATTGGGGTTTAGTTCTTTTTCCTGCTGGAAGACTTTCAGGGGTCCCTTGAGTCTCCCTAGGGCAGTGCCTGCAGCCAGAGACCAGGGTGCAGGGAGGCTGCTCAGAGTGAGGAGTTTCATGAGCAAATAGAGTGGGGCTCCTTACCAAGAGAGAACTGGGCCCCAGGGAGAGGACCAGGACCAGGACAGGGACTGGGATTTGGCTAGCACATGTCCTGACTGGGTGTTGAGATAGGGCGAGTCTCTCTGGCTGAGGGTGGATGTTGTCTTTGGGGCAGAAAAAGGAGAAAAAGATGTGTCTTACAGGCTGGAAGGCATTGGGGTGAAAAAACCTCCCTTGAAGCCACCAGAGCTCCCAAGGGGGCACCAAAGCTCCCCAAGGACCACCAAAGCTCGAGAGCATCAGAGATCCCCAGGATCCACCAAAGGTCCTCAGGGACCACTAAAGCTCCTCCGAGAGCAGCAAAGATCCCCAGGATCCACCAAAGCTCCCCGAGGGCCAGCAGAGCCCCGGATGGGTGCAGGAGTGCCCCGGGCAGAGGGGGTAACCCCAGGTGCAGGTGCCAGAACCAGGTAGGGGGGACAGAGGGACAGGGCTGGCTGCCGGGGCTCGGGCAGCGGGGGCTGGGGGGAGGGGTGCAGGCAGCCCACCCCCCCCCGCTGCTTACAGGCATCATTAGCAAAACTTGCCGGTTTCTAAAAATGGTGCGGCGGCAGCCGCTCTTCACGCCCGCTCCCCAGCGCGCCGGCAGCCGCTAAAAACAGCTCGGCACTGCCTGCTGCCTCCTGCCACCTCTCTCCGGGCTGGCTGGTGCCGGAGACCACCGCCCCACTCCAATGCTGGTTTGGCTCAATTTTGCCTATCTCCATCGCAGCCCCCAGCGTGGCTGCCCAGTGGACCACGGCGGAGATAAAAGTGGGGCAGGTGCCCACCTGGGGGGCACCCGCTGCCTGCACTTGGCCCTTGCACCCACTTTGCCAGGAGGAGCCCCAAACCGCTGCCAGCGTGAGGTGCCGTTGCAGCATCACTGGCAAATACAGTCGCAGCACGTCCCTGGGAGCCGCCAGCAGCGGGACCGTGGCCGGCCCTGCCTGTGCGCCCGCAGCCTCG
Source organism: Brachypteracias leptosomus (assembly GCA_013401335.1). NCBI lineage: Eukaryota > Metazoa > Chordata > Aves > Coraciiformes > Brachypteraciidae > Brachypteracias > Brachypteracias leptosomus. Next base: position 193,919 of record VYZX01016166.1, on the reverse strand, counting down.
TGTGCGGCCACTCATGTTTTATAGATGGCTGTGATTTTAATAATTAATCCCTGCTAACGACAGCACTTTCCCCAAATAAAACATTTAAAGTGCTGTGTGTGCAAGGCGTGTTGCCGGGGTGGGACACTGGCTGCTCTGCCGCAGCCGCGGCGGGTGGGCACAGCATGATGTGGCCTGGCACTATGTGGCACAACATGGCATGGCATGGCATGATGTGGCATAGCATGGCTACACATGGCCACAGCTCAAACAGGTGCTCCACCAACCATGCCCAGCCATGCAGCACCTTCAGGTGCCGCTTACCCACTGCTCACCCTTGGGTGCCCACTTGGGCAACACCTCTGAGACCCACCCCCGAGCTGGGGCAGGGGTGCTGGATGCCATGCAAGATGCCACCCTTTGAAGTACCCCTGCCTGTCCTCTGTGCTGTGGCGAAGTGCACAGCACCAGCACCCATCCCGGCTGGCAGCAGCAAGCAGGGGCCAGCAGGGGTGGGCATGGGTGGGCATTTGCCAGCCCATGGCTTTGAAGGCTGGGCACTTGCTCCTCATCTTCTGCAGCATAATTAGGGCAGGATAAATGCGTATTAACATGAAATCTGTCATCTCCACGAGCACATTTGCAGGGGAAGGGGGTAAACCAAAGGCAGGGGCCCTCCTCACACACGTCACCATAACCACAGGAGCCTCATCAGCTAACAAGAAGTTGGCTGCTTCACTGTGCTGCGGGGCATGGACAGCCTCGCTTATGTGGGGTATTCCCAGGGCTGCCCCCCAGGTCGCTGGACAATGGGCCTGACACCCATCAGCCACTCAGCTATGGCCCTGGACACCCACCCTGCCCTGTGCTGAGGAGGGCAACACCCAGGTTGTCTGTCCGTCCATCATCCATCCATCCATCTATCCATCCATCTGTTCCTGCATCCCTCCCTGCATCCTGGCTGCTGACAGGTGCCCTAGTTGGCTGCCCTGGCGCACCCTGGGTGATCAGCGCCATCCAGCACTGGTGCCCAGCATCCCCCAGAATCTCCCATTTCTGATCCAGACCTAATAACCGTGTGGTGCTGGATCCTTCCTGTTGCCACAGCAACTCGGTAGCATAGCCAAAATGGTGTTGCTTGGCCTTACGTGGTCAATGCTGGCACCCACGCTGGGGGGCACAACCATCCCAAAACCCACACCAGGGAAACAGCATAGCCCCACCGCAGGGAAACTGAGGCACCGTCCCCGCAGCCCCCCTGACTGTGGGATGCAGAGATCCAGCTGTGCTAAAAATACCCTCTCGGGAGCGGCGGTGAATCCGTGTAGGTGCGAGGCGCCGGCGGAGACGGACAGCTTGGCTGATGGGAGCTGACGCGGCCCCGGGCTCCAGCATCGCTTAATGAGCAGCCGAGGAGGTTTTATTTAAACCCAGTGCCGCGTGGCTGGCCACGGACTGGGGAGCGGAGGGACATGTTTCAGCATCCCCTGCCTGTCATGGACTTGCCCCAAGCATCTCCTGCCCACACACTCATCTCCACACCCTGCCCTTGCCCTCTGTGTTGAGCTCTGGACATGCATCCAGGGAAGTGATGACCACCACCAGCCCCCTCCTCTTTTCCAGTGTCTTATTTGAGGGGATTTTTGCCCCAAAATTTGGGTGGGGGGACCTCTTTGTCTGGATAAGCTCCTTGCAAATGTGACGTCTGCCACCACTACCAGCAGAAGGAGTGGAGAAAGCCAGCTCATGCAGCAGTGAGCATCACGAGCTTCGGCGGGGGGCTCAGCCATTCTCCACTGCTCCTGGGCAGCCCCAGTGCCAGCCTCTGGACCTGTGCCAGGGCATGAGCTGCACCATCCCCTGCACAGGCAGTGGCTGAAGCAATTAGGGTATAATTAAGTGAGGCTGATAATGGCACTTGATCACCACGTAGCAGCCCCGAGCCTGGTCTAGTGTACCCTACCAGGATCCTGAGCAGGCAGGTGGGGTGGGGGGGGAGCTATGCCTTAGAGCAGGCAGCACTGGGACGTATTATGGGTTGGGTGCCATCTCAATGCTAGGGACACTGTATCCTCACATCCTGAGCTCCGTGACACCAGCAGCACTGACCCCACAGCCAGGTACCCAAGATCCCAAGGGCACCCTGATCCCAAGCCCAGGCACCCATCATCACAGAAGTATTGTGATCCTAGAGTCATCACGATCCTGTGCCCTGGGTACCCTTCATGCTGTGATCCCAGGAGCACTATGACCCACACGTCAGGCAGTGGGACCCCAAGGGCACCATCGCCCCACGCCCAAGAGCACAATGCTCCCCACAACATCTCACACCCCATAGCCCACCATAGCCATGCAGTGAGGTGGGTTCCTCAAGCCCACCCAGCTGGCAGAGCTGCTGGCAGAGCTGTCGGGTCTATATTTAGCCATAGCTGAAGAAGGTGGGAAGGAGATTTTTAGGAAAATAACTTTTTTTATTGCTAGCATTACCTCCAGACAAATGGGTCACCCCTGAGCTCAGAGGGCTGAGGTGGGACTCAGGGCACACAGTGTGACCCTGTCATGGCGGGCACCAGTGGCTGGTTCCCTGGGGTGGTCATGCCAGCACTGGTGAGCAGGTGCCCTCCCGTGGCTGGCATGAGAATGGTGGGTGCACCCTCACCCACACCCCCCAGGACGATGGGGACGCACCCTCCCACAGGGGAACAGGGGTGCTACTAACCTGGGGCAGAACCCCCCATCCCCACCAAGACACAGCTCCAGCCTGGGAAAAAATATAATTAGGTTTTAATGAGTGATTCGAGCAGTCAAGGGGCTGGAAACCTCTCTGGACCTCTGGGTGGGCCATGCCACCCCACAGGATCTGCTGGGGCTGAGTCTGGGGCCCCTCATGGCACCCAGCTGCTGCGGGGCTGAGCCCCAGACCCCACACCACAGCCTTGCTGTGCTGAGCCCCACAGCACCCAGCCAGTGCATGACTGGCCCACAGCACCCTGTGTTGTGGGCACCAGGCTTGGGGAGCACCCAGCAGGGTCCGTGTGTGAGCTGTGGGAGAGCACCCCACAGCTCCCAGCTGCCTTTCAGCACCCGTCCCATAGGGAGGGTGTCCCTTAGCACCCAGCTGCATGCCACATCCCTCCCAGGGGGAGTGTGCCCACGGTGTATGGGCATCCAGGAGACCCCACAGTGCAGGGCACCCCATCAGCACACTACTGTGTCCTCCTCTTCTTCCTCCTCCTCTTCTTCCTCCTCCTCCTCATTATCCTCATCCCTGCCATCAGGCAGCTGCTCCAGGGGGGCAGGAGGAAATGGGGGGCCACGCTCCAAGTTGACGTAGGTGACAGCCAGGTTGACATAGTGCTCACCCTCCAGCATGGCCAGGACCCGCTCCAGCTCACTCACCAGCCCCGTGAAGGATGGTCTCTCCTCAGGCACTGGCGCCCAGCAGCTCAGCATCACCCCGTACCTGTCCCCCCAACACCCCTGTCAGTGCTGACAGCTCCCTGGGACCCTCCCCCGCCACCCTGCCCACTCCCCAGCCCCACTCACAGGGTGTCGGGGCAGTGTTGGGGCTGTGGCAGGCGTCTTCCCCGCAGAAGGTAACGGGCCATGTCATAGGGGTCCACCCCGGGGTACGGCGATGCTCCCCGTGTCAGCAGCTCCCACATGAGCACCCCGAAGGACCACTGCAAGCAGAGACCTGCCATGGGGGGGGGGGTGGGATGGGGACAGGAGTAAGGGGAGAGGGGTCATGCCTACCACGTCTGACTTGGTAGTGAACTTTTGGGTCTGGAGGCTCTCCAGCGCCATCCACTTGACGGGCAGCTTGGCATGGCGGTGCTGCCGGACACTGTAGTACTCCTTGCCAAACACATCCCGTGCCAGCCCAAAGTCAGCTACCTTCACCGTCAGTGTCTCATCCAGCCTGTGGGACACTGTTTAAGGAGGGGGGGCCACCAGGTAACACCCCCCCATGCCCATCCCCAGACCCAGGGGGTGACCCCATGGTGAGGTTCTTGTGAGAATGGCCACACTCACATGCAGTTCCTGGCCGCCAGGTCCCGATGAACAAACTTCTTCTGGGCCAGGTACTCCATGCCCAGGGCCACCTGCAGCCCGAAGCCAATGAGGTCCTTCACTGTGGGAGTCTGTGGGGTGGGAGTGGTGAGCGGGGTGACTTTGGCCCCCTGCCACCCCCCTCCCTCGTCCAGGGCACCCCCCTACCCGCTCCTGGGCACGGATGAAGTGGCGCAGGTCTCCATGGCGCATGTAGGGCAGGACGACAAGGGGCAGCCCATGGTGGGGCAGGCACACCCCCAGCAGTGAGAGCACCTGGGGGTGGTGGAAGCTCTTCATGAGGATGCCCTCACGCAGGAACTCTTCCACCTCCTCCACGTCTGTGATGCCTGTCAAGAGCCGAGCCGTGGGGTATTCCACCACCATGCCATGCCATGGGACCATGCAGCAGGAGCAGGTGCTACTCACGGTGCAGGGACTTGACAGCACAGTGAAGATCTCCCAGGAGAGGGTCTGTGTAGGTACCATGGTAGACACTGCCGAAGTGCCCTGCAGGGAGAGGCGTCATGAAGCTGGCACTGCACATAGTAAGAGGGTGATGTTGCAGCCAAATCGGGGTGCAGTGTCACCTTTGCCGATGACCTGGTGGCGGTGGGTGATGAGCCGCTCCTCAGGGATGAGAATGTCCTTCACCTCCTCCAGCAGCTCTGGCCGCAGGTCTTCCAGGCAGCAGGATGTGGTCCTGAGCAGGGGCATGGGGGAGCCACCGCCTGCTATGCCAGCACCAGCACCAGCACTGGCACTGGCAAATCGTCCCCGGGGCCCCACTGGGCTGGGACTGCCTGTCATGGGCAGCACTGTTGAGACAGGCAGAGTCAGGATAAGGACTGGGCAGACACCCAGCACCCCCCAACCCACTGGTGACATCCACTTACCCAGCACCTCCCTGTAATCGACACCGGGGCACTGGATGGTGGTGGGGGGGTCGTTGCGGCCGGACTGCATCAGCAGCTCCAAGTTCTCTGTCCCTGTGGGCAGCAGTGGGGTGGATGGTGTGTCAGGGGGCTGGGGGACAGTGGGGTGCCCGGTGACCGTGGCACTCACCCCTCCTCTTCCTCCAGTGCCAGCGGAGCAGCACAGCAGCCAGGACACAGCAGACCAGGAAGGTGATGCCGATGCCCAGGGCCAGGCTGGTGGCCAGGTCCAGTGAGGTGGCAGCACGCAGCACCCAGCCCAGTGCTTCACAGGCACCATTCACACAGATCTATGGAAGCGGAGGCTCAGCAGCGATGGGGTGGGGGACACCGCAGGTGATTCACCCACCTGGGGAGTGCCTACCTCCACAGGGGCTCCAGCCTGGGGCACATGCAGCTTGTGGGGCAGGCGGCATGTCACCTCGTTCTTCAGCACATTGGGGTGGCAGTCCCAGCCCCCCACCGTCATGGTGATGTTCATGCAGGCGGCCACAGCATCCAGCCCCAATTGCTGCCCAGATACAGTGCCCTGAGCCTGGGGGTCCTGGTGGTGGGACCTCCTCACCCTGGCTCATCCCACTGCCTCACTTACGTGCACCTCGATCTCATCATCACTGGGCTTGAGGTGGAGGCGCCTGCCCTCATATTCCAGGGGGAAGACCTTGGGCTGGGGGTAGTAGCGGAGGCGGAAGAGCCAGGGGCCAGTGGCACCGTCCAGCAGCACGCTCAGGTTCCCCGGTGCCGTCTCCACGTTGCTCTCGAAGGGGAAGGCCGGGCTGCGGCACAGCACCTGCTCTGGCACCCATGGGTCCTCACATTCCTGTGGGCAGGGGGATGCTGGATGTCAGCACAGCACGGTGCCTGGGGGGGTTGGGGTGGGCAGGGCAGGGCTGGGAGGTGACAGACTCCTGCCCCGGTGCTTACTGTGGCTTCGGTCCTCACACCGCTGGCTTCAAAGCGGATCTTGGCGCGATACACCGAGTCCAGGTGGGTGCCAGTGATGGTGAGCATTGAACCCCTACGGCAGAGAGGGATCAGGGCCCCAGGGTGCACATGGTGCCTGGGGTGTACATACAATCATCATAGAATGTTTTGGGTTGAAAGCAACCTTTAAAGGTAGTTTAGTCCAAACCCCTGCAGTGAGCAGGGATATCTGCAACTAGAGCAGGTTGCTCAGATCCAACCTGAACTGGAATGTTCCCAGGGATGGGGCACTTACACGGTCCCCAAGGATACATGCAGTCCCCAAGGTTAAGATGGTCATTGGGATGCATGAAGTCCCTGGGGTGCATGTGGTTCCCAGCACCTCATCCAGCTTGGCTGGGGTGGTGGAGAGGCTGGGGCTGTCCCCCACCCCCCAGGGGAAGGAAGCCCATGCACTCACTCATAGCTGCAGCTGGGGACGATGGCCAAAACAGAGGGGTTGGGGCGGTACTGGAAAGGCAGGGGGGCCAGGAACTCCTCCCCATCGATCCACAGAGACACCCTGGCTGCGCCCAGGCCACTGGCAGTGGGTGCCGTGCACCAAATGGCCCCGTCACCCTGCCTGGGGACACAGTAGCCGTGGATGGCGAGGACAGCAGGACTGTGGGGGGGGTCCTCGTGCCTGTCCCTGTACCAGGGACCCCACTGTGCCCAGCAGGGGCAGGGTCATACCTGGGCTGCCCGGCCAGGGGGCACTCAGAGCCATTGATCATCACCTGCCAGCTGCTCCCCGCCGAAAGGTGGGTGCCATGGAGCGAGAGGTGGGTGCCACCACCTTGAGGACCAAATGGAGGATGCAGGGCACTGACATGGGGCTCCTGGGCAGAGACAGGGTCAGTGGGATGGGTGAGTGAACCAACCCCCCTCCAAACCCTACCAGGGGTGACCACTAGTGTGGGGCCATACCACAAAGACAAAGCCGCCGAGGGTGGCAGAGCCATGAACATGGAAGCTGGAGTGTCCAGCGGGTTCCTCCACAGTGAGCACCACGTTGACTGGGCCCTCTGCTACTGTCGGACCCCCCAGCTCCAGCTCACACACCAGCACATCCACAAAGTCCTTGCGGTGGGAGGTGGGCAGGGGTCTGCAGGGTGGTGATGGGAGGTCAGCCCTGGGTTGGGGGTCAGTCCCAGACCCCTCTTTGTCACTGTTCCCCCCCCCAGCACCACCACACACCTGTGGCTCCTGCTCTCCTCCAGCAGCACAGCACAGCCTCGCTGACCCACTGACACCCGGTAGGCACTGTGGGGGCTGCGGTGGGGGTCGGGGTCCAGGCGGGAGTGAAAGGTCATGCCGCAGAGCGTCACCCGTGTCCGGCCCCTCAGCGGGGCACTCCGGGGATGGAACTGTGGGAGAGGCACCCACGTCACCCCGAGCCACGAAAGCCCATTGACAGCTGTGGGTCTGGAAAGCCCCTTCCCAGGAGCTCCAGACAGAGCAAAGGTCCACCCAGATGCCACCTCATTTGACACCTCCCTCCCCATCCAAGCGCCTGGAAGATGTGGGGAGCAGTGGGAACATCAGCGCAGACCTACGTCAGTGAGGACAGGTGGGCAGCTGTCCTGGACCCAGTGGCCAGCGCACTCATGGCGACGCCTGCACCCGTCCCTGCACCAGCCACAGCCCATGAAGCGCTGGGCACGCAGGCAACGCTGGCATGTGGAGAAGTGGCGGCAGCCAGGGCCGGTGACATTCAGGCGCCACACCTGGGGACAGAGAGTAGAGGTGAGAGGGGTGCATGGGGCCCAGCACCCATCCTGCAGTCCCTAGACCTCTCACTCACCTTGGTGCCAGCAGCAAAGAACAGCGAGTGGCTCTGCAGCCCCATGGCACCCCGCACTGGCCCCGGCTCGCCCAGGGAGAAATTCGCCAAGGTGAGGAGGTAGGAGCTGGAGCGCTGGAGCACCATCTGCAGTGGGGCAGACTAAGGGGGCTCAGCACACCCCAGGCACTGCCAGGAACACCCCACCCCACCCAGCCCCCCATCCTACCTGGAAGATACGTCCCTCTGCTGTGCCCAAGTGGGCCACGGTAATGTCCCCCAGGGCGGTGACAAAGATGGAAGTGAGGAGGACACCGGCCAGCTGCCTGTTGAACAGGTCCACCTTATGGGAGGCAGCGGGGACAAGGGTAGGCTGGTCCCAGCAGCTGGTGTTAACTACTGGTGCTGAGAGATTCACCTACAACAGAGCGCAGGGTGAGTGCCTTGAAACTGACCCTAGCACCCCGACCTCCCCAAACTCTCACAGATGGGCACCAGCACCAGCCACGAGATATTTTGGAGATCACCCTGTTGCCCAAGCTCCCCTCCAGGTTGGGAAAATTTTTTGGCAAAAAAACCCCACATCCGCATTCCCCTTGTGGCGTCAGATCCTGTCCTCCCCTCCCACCTCATCTGGATGTGGTTATCAGTGCCGGCACCATGAGGCAGGCACCTCAAAGCCAGCCCTCCCTAACCCCTACAGCTCGGTGGGAGGCTGGGGATGAAGGGAGACAGCAGGAGCCAGGGGGTCCCCATTGGCCCCCCAGTGATGCTCAGGGCTGGGGGTGCTCTCGTGGCTTGCTCTGCCGATGGTGTGAGTCAGCGGCAGTGAGCTGTCTGCTCTGTGTGGGAAGAGGGGATTTGGCTGCACCTTGACCCGCGCCTGACTGAGAACATCCAAACTTGTGTCACGGGTGCTTGCTGGGACCCTGCCTGCAGAGGGGACCCTGCTGGGGCACCCACCCATCACCATCCCCATCCCAGCTGTGCTGGGGCTTGTTCCTGGGACACAGTGTTCCTGCCCCACGGCTGCGGTAGACTAGAAACCCCGGTGACTAATTGTGCTTCCGCCTGTGGTTTATTTGCCCAGAGAAGGCGTCGGCCCTGTGCTACGGTGACAAGGTGAGAGTGGCCGAGCACCTCACACACCCTGATCTGGGGAACACCAAGGCTCCACGGTTTCCCTGTCTCCAGCACATAAACAAGCTGGAGAAAGCGGTCATCAACAACCCAGGGGACAGCCACTGCAGGAGCCAGGGCTGGTGCTCCCTGGGGCAGCCACACCTAAAGGACTGACTTTTGGCCTGATGCATGGCAAGTGGGGTGTGCCCATGTGCTGGGACATGTCTGAGGCACCCAGCTCAGGCAAGCATGGGGTGCCTAGGGTGGGGAGCACAACCAGATCTCCACCAGCACTCTGCCTCCTCGGTGCAACTGGGGCTGGCAAAATACAGCGTGCAGCAATGGGTGGCTGGAGGGGCTGACTCACACTTGGACGATGCCGCTCTCCCTCTGCCCAACCCATCCCCTGGTCCATCCCACTTTACCAGCACTTCCTGGCATCCCAGACCCATGTTCCCCCAGCCCAGCCAACCCCCAGGCCCCCCAGGATGGACATCACATAAGATGGAGGACTCACATTGTGTGGGCAGTACTCCACTGGCTGGAAGAAGCTGAGACCCCGAAGCAGTGGCTGATGCCCAGTGCCACAGCACTTCTCCATGCCCTCCTCTATGGCCTGGTTGAGGAAGCGGAGGGGGAAGGCACAGACGGCCGAGTCCTCCCGTGGCACACGGCTCTCCAGCCGGCTCTCGGCAAAGGCACCGAAGAGCACTGTGTCGGTGTCATTGATGCCAAGGTCACGCGCCAGGCGGGCACCAGGCCGGGCAGTGTGGGCTGCCTGAAGCACATTGTAGGCAACATCTTGCTCAGTATCCTCCTCACTGCTGCGCCGGCGGCGGCGCTTGGACTCGAAGCGGCAGTCGAGGACAAGCTCACGGTAGTGGCGGAGGTCACGCTCGTGCTTGCTGAGCCGCACCAGGCGCGTGTGGTATGTGGCCAAGCCTGGCTGCTCTGGCTGTACGGTCAGGAAGTAGACGTGGTCCCCATCAGTGAAGGAGTGCACATAGTGGATGGTGTAGTTGTCCTGGTATTGTGGCAGCACTGTCAGCCACTGGAAGTCATCTGAAAACCCATCCAAGGTGCCCTTCAGCCTGCGGACAGACACTGACTGCGGGCTGTACCGTGCTGCCACGCTGCTGTTGATGGTGGAGCCGAGGTAGAAGAAAGAGGCATAGGAGGTGGCCACCACAGTGGCACTGGTCCCCAGGGGGCTGGCCACACAGTCAGGGCAGGACGTGGGGCTGTTGCCCCTGGCTGAGTACAGGCAGTGCGTGGTTGTGATGGCTACCACGCCGTCCCGCACCTCCAGCTGGTGCTGGTAGCACAGCCCATGCCGTGCCGTGCCGCAACTGTACAGCCATGGCTCCAGCGGGTCCAGCAGCAGCAGGACATTGTCCATGTCCTCGGGGCTGTCCATGGCACCTGGGCACAGGTGGCAGATCTCACACTCAGCGCTGCCCATCGGGCCAGTGACAAGGACAGAGAGGAGGTGCAGCTCGGGGCTGGCCAGCAAGAGACGGTTGCGGACAGCCACAAAGACAGCGACTGGGCCAGTGGAGTCGGTGAAGACGACGACATTCTGCACAGGGCTGCTGGCATCGAGTCTGGGCAGCGTATAGGGGACGGAGAAGTTCCTGGTGGAGCTGTAAGGGATGCGGGGGCACTCCCAGGCATTGGCATCCAGTGGGGCCAGGGCAAGCACCAGCATGAGGCACATGCAGCATGGCAGCCCCATGCTGTGTGATGCCACTGGTGCAGGGTTATTGACGGTGCTCAGCGCCGAGTGGGGTTGGGACACACAGTGGACAGGTCACCATTGCACCTGTCAAAATAAAGGAGAAAGAGTTGTACCCACTGCAGTTAGGCAAGGACCCTGGGGCTGTGTGTTGGGCAGGGAGTGCTGGGGTCCCCCGGGGCTAGACTCCCCTGGGTGCTGCTGGGGAGGATGGGCTGCATCAAACTTCTGCCCGAGTACTGCAAATGGGAGGTGAAGCCAAGGAGGTACAAATCCTGCCTGCTGCCACCTCCCAGAGCCTCGCCTGTCCCCCAGAGCCATCCCTCCCCTGCAAGACCTCACTCCCTGGGACCGGAATGGGGACCCTGCCAGCCTCCCTGGGGACAAGGACCCCGAGGGCTCCTTGGGGCCGGGCTGGGGACCCCTGCAAGCACCCCGGGACAGCAATTGGGAGAGGGGATCCCCGCGGGATTGGGACAAGTCCCCTGCCAGCCCCCCCCGGCGACAGAGACCCCCACATAACCCCGGAGCCGGCACCCTCCCTCCCGGCCCCAGTCCCAGCTCACCAGGGCCGGGAGCGGTCCCCAGCCGGGGTCCCCACCGAGTCCAGTTGCTCCCTCTCGGCTCTCTCCGGGGCCGCCCGTCCCGATGCCGAGCCGTGCCTGGCGGTGGGACGCTCACCTGGGCGCTGCCGGGTCGTGCCGTGCCGGGGCGGGGAGGAGCGAAGTGGGGCCAGACCGGAGCAGGCGGGACGGGGCGGAACGGGACGGGGCGGGTCCTGGCCCCGCGCCCCGCGGGTCTCCCTGAGAGCCGGCACCGCCACATGCAGCCTTGGGGAATAAAGACCCCGGGAGGGCATGGCGTCAGCCGGGGGGCACACGGTCCCGAGGTGCCCGGAGGGTCGCTGGGCACCCCGAGGGGACAAGCTTGGGTGGGCATGGTGTCTCGGAGAGACACGGAGTGTAGGGCCGGGACGATGGCTCGGGTGTCCACTGCAGCCCAGCACCAACTGGGTGGCCGCCGGAGGGTCCCCGTGGCTGGAAGGTGGCTACCAGCATCCCAGGGTGCGGCTGGGGTCCCAGCACGTCGGCACTCGTTGGCCCTTCTTGCCGCAGCCACCGGCGGCACAGGGGCTGTCGACACCCTGCTACACGAAATCTCCGCTTCCCCGAAGTCACCCATGCTGGCATCACACTGCGACTCACTTCCAGGCTGGCCAGGCAGCTTTTCAGTGGGGTACAGTAGGCTCAGCACGGGGGTTTTCAGCTCGGGGGAGGGTGTGTGTGTGCAACAGGGGAGCCAGGGCAGCCACAGCTTTGCAAGGAGAACTTTGGAGATTATTCCTGTTGCACCCATTCTTTGCCTCACGTCCCTCTCCCTCCCACCATCAAGGGCTGCCTGTGTGGCCAGTGCTGCCGGGACTTGCTGCTGCTCCCAGAGATGAAGGAAGAAGCAACATCCCAAGGTACTGCACTGCTTTGTCCTCCAAGCGCCCTGTTGCCCTCGGATGGTGGCGGCTGTGGATGCCAGCTGCACCCAGGGACTCTTCCTCCAGCCGAGCAGGGTGCTGCCAAGGGGACTTTGGTCCCAGGAGGGGCTGAACAGGCTGAAAACAGGCTCCCCTGTTCACCACCTGGGCAGCCTCAGCCCTCCCAGGCTCCTACCCCGTGTTGTGCAAGGCCCGGTGGTTATGCTGGCCCCGTGCCTTACCCAATAGCTCCTTCCTCTGGCATCTCCCACTTGGTTTCGACATTAGCTGGCTCTGGCCAGCTCATCCCGGGGTTTTCGCGGCTCCAACCATCCAGCCAGCACAGCTCTGGCTGCCTCGCACCGCTCCCTGGCAGCTTTCCCGGCTCCCAGCAGGTCCCTAGGGCTGGACTGCACCATACCCAAACATGGACCAAACTCCCCCCTCAGCTTGACCATTTGCCCACCCCCTAAGTGGCCACCCATGAACGTGACAAGACTTGACTCGGGGTCCAGATAATGTTTATGAGCAAAGACAAGCGATTACACTCTGGCAGGAGCATAAATTCAGGAGCGGAGTCCCTGTGCTAGCTCTGCCAGGTCCTTCCCAGCTCCCTCCCTGTTTGGGTGCCACCGTGGTGGCTCTGCCCTTCCATGAACACCCCTCCCAGCACTCAGCAGACAGCTCCAGAACAGGGGGGTTGGGCTGTGCTGTGCCATTTATGGGCTTTCAGTCCCACTCCAATGACTGGGGAGGGCTGGGGACAAGGTGGCCCCTGTGCAGTAAGCTCAGTATAGCTGGCTCAAGGGGCTAGGTTTGGGGGGCAGGTGCCCCTGTGCCAAGGGGAAGACCCTCCTTGGGCTGGGAGGGCACCAGGGCCCCATGTCAACGGAGGCTCCCAGGGGCTGTGCTTGAGCCACCCCTTTAGGGTTTGTTGCTCAGGAGGCAGCAGCATGAGCCCACAAGCACTCCAATGGGCACCCTGGTACCCTAAGTCTCATAGGGGTGGCTCTGTGACCCCATGGGAAGGTGGGCAGGACCCTGCTGGGGCAGGCTGACCCACCACCCTGCTTATCATCCCCAGGGACATCTTCTCATGGCCATGGTGGAAGGGTCTAGCTCACACAGATGCCAAGGGGGCAAACCCACAAGGGCAGGGCTCTGGGATTGCCAAGGGCTGCCTGGCACTTGGGGGGCCCGGCTCTGCCAGGGCAGGGAGAGGAGCAGTGCATGCCCCGGGCCAGCCCTGTCACCTGCCATCTGCAGGCACAGCAGCCTAGGGGTCCCCCAAATGCTGCCACATCTCCCTCAAGGACACCCCACCCTTGGCACAGCCATGGGATAGCAGAGAAAAGAGGGTGCTGGGCACAGGCAGCAGGACCCAGGGGTTCAGGTCTCCTCCAAGAACCCGGGGTACCAGTAGCCCCACTCCCAGGACTCCCCCAAAGAGGGATTGAGCCAAGGGGCCAAAGAGAGAGGGCAGCCCCCCCAGCTGGGGGCACTGCCTACAAATGGAAGTCTTGCTCAGCTCTTCCCCTGGTAGCTGTGCACCCCACCTCTAACACCCAGGTTGGACAGTCCCATGAGTGGGCTTTCCTGTGCTCTGGGGTCCCACCACGCCCCCTCCCCTGGACACATGGTCCAGGCTTCCACAGATGATGGGCTCCCCGGCATAGCGGGGGCGCTCCCAGGCTGGCACCATACTCGTCAGTACGTCTGGGGCGTGAGGATGAAGAGTCTGTCTTCCTCCTTGCGGATCCACTTCATGAGCTTGTTGACAGCACTGATGGCACCGGCCTTGGTCCCCAAGGGACTGTAGCATATGTAGAGCTCAAAGGCGCTGGTGACCTGGGCGAAGAAACAGGGACATGCTGGGGACATGTCTGTGCCCCATTTGGGGCTGGCACTGCATCTTCCCCCCATGGGCTACCAGGAACAGGCACTGAGGCTCCAGTACGGGGACATGAGGTGGCACCAAACGGGTGGCATATGGTTTCCTTCCACTCAGAAGTGGAAGGACCAAACCTTAGGGTTTTCCCCCAGAATGGCTTTTCTCCATGGCACTGGGGATTTTGTAATACTGCCTGGCACAGCCCTTGGTACTGGAGTGTGCCAGTCCCCGCAGCTATCTCTGCCCATCCCTCCCTGGCACAGGGGTAGGTTAACCCCCAAAAGGACCATGCCCAGGCTGGGGGCCATCCTGGGGACCACAGAGCTGGTGCTGTGTTGTGCCAGCACCTCCTTACTCTGTCATGCAGGATCGGTGAAGAGAAGCACACCTGAACCCTGCAGAAGGCCCTTACCCAAGCCAGGAGGTTCTCACGGGGGCCTGTGAAGTAGATGTTCTTCAGGGGGCGTGAAGAGTTGTGAGCCCGGCTGTGGAGGTACTGGTAAAGCCCCAAAAGCCTCTCCTTCTCCTCCTCCCGCACGTAGGGTGCCTCAATCTCAGGGCTGCAGGAACACAGCACCCCATTAGCTCCTCCAGAGAAGGGGATTTGTGGAGAAGGCTTATCCCATGGCCCACTCCACAGCCTTAGCCCAATGGTTCCCCAGGGGCCTCACCTGGTGAAGAGCCCAGAGCTCTTGGACTTGTAGATGAAGTGGCGAAGGTCGGGGATGCCCACCTGGGCGACGCTGTAGAAGGGGGTGCGCAGGGCCTCCTGCAGAGCATGGTGTACCCCCCGCCGCCGCAGGCGCTCCTGAAAGCGCCGTTTGCAGTCAGAGACAGTGAAGAAGTCCTCGCGGTCAGTGGAGACCAGCAGGAGGCACAGGTCCATCTCCTGCTCCAGGTAGGAGATGTGGGCATGGAAGAAGCCACTGGAGTTGAACTTGGGGAGGCAAATGGGAGTCCAAGCTTCACCCTCCCGGAAGGAGGAAGAAGAGCTGATGAGGTTGAAGAGCAGATGGAGGTCAATAGGGTGGAGGAACTGATCCTTCTTCCTCACAAGGGACACCAGCTGATTCCCTGACAGGAGAATGGAGAAGACCAGGCTCTTGGCCTTGGCCTGCTGGAGGCTGGTGCTGACAGCGTCCCGGACACTGGCAGCCAGGGGCAGGCAGCGCACGGCACCCATGAGGAAGCTGGGGTCATGGGCCATAAGGTCCAGCAGGTTGTCAGTGATGCGCTCAGAGCCAGCCAGGAGCCTGCGCAGGTCATAGTTCTGCTTCTGCTGGAAGATGTGGTTAAGCTGGGTCCAGGTGAGCAGGCTCAGGATCTGGTAGTAGATGTAGAGCAGCTCGTGGGCAATTTCCTGCTCTGACTGCTGTGTCCGTGCCACTGCCACCAGCACCAGCGGACTCCTCCGCACGAAGACCACCTTGTAGCCATCTGCTTGGGAAGGAGTCCCCGGGGGGGCCAGGGACAGCACCTGTAAGCCTGGCTCCCCAGGGCTGCAAAGGGGAGCCAGGCTGCAGCCTTTCCCCCTCACCACCAACCTGCCCCTGTGGACAACTAATGTGGCCCATGGTGGCAGGGGTAGAGTCGGGTAGGCCGTGACACCCCCTGTCCCACTCCCCCCCAGGGCAGTACCTGCATGGATGGACCGGATGGCATTTTTCTCAGCCTCCAGGAAGGACACCAGGGCCATCATGACACCCATGGTGCTGGAGAGGGCTTCCTCAGAGCCATAGCGGGAGTATACGGGCTTGCCCGCCTCGCTCAGCACAAAGACATGCTTCCGGTGCATGCGCCAGGCATCCATGGTCATGTCCTCCTCCTCCTTGCCTGACAGCACCGAGTCACGACGGGTGGTCTGTGGGGATGGCTCCAGCTTCCCCTCCTTGCTCTGCCTCATCTCCTCCTCCAGGTCAAGTGCCATGCCCGTGAGCTGTGTGCTCAGCTCGCTGAAGTCCTTGCTGATCTGCTCCATGCTGCTCAGCTCGGATGGCTCCCCCCGTCTCTCCTCCGGACTCCGCGCTGCGGCTGCCCCGTCTTCGGGGCTGGTCAAGTCCTCGTAGGAGCGGGTGTGCACAAACATGGCTCCCTCCTGGCCCGCCCCTGGGAACAACAGGCCATGCAGCCTCCGTCCGCCTGTCCCCTGCACTGAGGTGGCGGGTGGGGGGTGCAAAAGGGACAGGGGGGTGAAGGGACGGATCTGTCCTCTCTCCATCCTGCAGCACCCAGGGGTGCAGGTCCTGCTGGTGGGGAGCCACCAGTGGGCCCATCTCCCCTGCCTGTGGGCTATGGAGGGCTCAGGCCACATAACAAGGAGATGCTTTTCCCACTCGCTTACCCCTGCAGCGAGCTTTGCGCCATACCTGGCTCCGTCCCCTGTGCCAGCCCTGGTGTGGGGCTCTCGGACCGCTCCGCATGTTGCCCATCTCCTGGTGCCAGGGACCCGTTGGGCACTTCCCAGCCTTTCTTCTTGTGAACATCTGCAGCCATTCCTTGGGGCAGGACCTGTGTGCAGCCCACAGCATCACCACTCTGTTCCCTCACTCGCAAAATGGGTCTCAAAACGCTCTGCTCTGGAGCGGGACCACACCAGCATCCTTGGCCCAATCCTGCTGGCTCAGCAAGCAGCACTGAGCTCTGGTGAGACATCAGGAAAGCCGCTCTAATCCAGCAGGATTTCCTCTCTCCCGTGGCCCCAGCTTCTTCCAGCCCTCTGGCCACAGCACCTTTCATCCGGGCTTGGCCCCGATTTCCCCTGAGCGCCGGGAAAGCGGCTCAACCTCCCTCGGCCGCGTCGGGGAAGAGAGCCGGCCCTGGATGGGGCAGGTCCCGCACACCGACGATCCCAGAGGCCTCATGTTTGCAAAGGGCGGGTTTTATGGCTCTCCTCGGCCCGGATTAGGTGACCGAGATGAGAACGGGGAGGTGACACTCCTTCTGAGGCCACGGCCCCTCGGATGGCATAACCCCTGACAGCAAGGTGTCCTCTTGAGACCCTGCCCGGTGGGTCAGCCCCACTGGGCACAGACCGGCCGTGCCTCCAACCCTCGCTTTCCTCCCCGCCCCGGGAAGGAACCGACCCGAAAGCGAACACACGCACGCGGGGAAATCAACAGGAGGGCGGCGGGCCGGCCCGGGACTCCGCGCTTCCGAACTCAGCTGAGGCGGGGGGAGCCCCGGCTTCGCTCCACGCTTCGTGACACCTGCCGCGCCCCAGGCACCGAGCCCCAACCCCGGCAGGTAACACCGCACCTGGGGCGGCCAGACCCCCGCCCCAACAGCCCCGGTCGGCGTCGGGCTGTGGATTAAGGCCCCGATCTCGCCTGGCCCTTCCCCTCCCGGCTGCACCGCCGCCAGCCTGCTGCCCTTGCTCAGACCTCCCGCCGCGGATGGTCTCCCCGGGATCCCCGTGGCCCATACGGGGTCCCTTCCCAGCGCCTTGCCCGAGGGGTCTCCGCTCCCGGAGCGCCGATGCATCCCAGGGAAGCGCCAGGCCCGGGACCCACCAAAAGGACAACGCGTAGGCACCGACCTTCGCGGCTGCTCTCGTCGGCCCGGGTGAGCAGCACGGCGGGAGCCACCCGGCAGCCCCCGGCACGGCCTAGGCGGGACGCGGGGAACGACACCGGCTGCGGGCGGCCAGCTCCCGCCCTGCCCCGGGCCCTGACCGC
>VYZX01016166.1:13209-176037 GCA_013401335.1 Brachypteracias leptosomus | reverse complement strand
GGGTGTGGGATCTGGTGTGAGGCCGCCGCGGCGGCGGAGCGAAGCGGGGTGGGGGGGCTCCCGGGGGACAGGGCCGGAGCAGAGTGTCCCGTACGGCTGCCTGGAACAGGGAAGCGGGGAGAGGGTGTTTTCTCGGGCGTCCCCCGGGGTAAGGGGGGTGTCTTTCTTGGTGTTCTGAGCGGCGAGTGGGGCTGGAGTCTCCCGAGGGTCTCCCGGAATGGGGAGGTGATTTCCCGTGAGGTTACGGGAGCCTTTCTTAGGGGCCATCTGGGATAGAGGAGCAGGGATTTTCTCCTGGGGGGGGTCTATCAGGATAGAGGGTAGTTGTCTCTTTTGGGGTTACCCACGATGGGGGGATATGCCGAGGCTGGGGCCATGAGAAAGCAGGTCCTGGCTCCGTGTGTGGCCCCATTGCTGGCTGTGGACTCAGTCTCCTTGTCGGAGCTCCATGCACCAGTGGGACAGAGGCCGTGGGCTTTGGGCAGCCCAGTTCCCAATATAGGTGTACCACTTGGTGTCCTATATGGCTGTGCCGACCACTGGGGCCTGCCATCTGTGGTGTTGGTGATGGTTGTAGTGTTTCTGGGTGTCTGTTATTGTGAGGCCCTGATCAAAATTAGAGCCTCTTTCACACCATGTCATGTGAGTTTCCATGAAAAGTGTCTCATGACACTTGCGTTTTTGAAAGCAGTGGACCGAAAATGGGCTGGATTCACGCTGGGATGCTGAGAGGTGATTGAGGCTGTTGCTGGCAGTGTGTTTTCTGATAGTAATCCCCAATGATGGGCTAAGTGGGATTTTGGACTGTAAATAAAGGCTTAGGTGGTGGCAGGATGTTGCCTGGCTTGTGCTGAGGGCTGGTGAAATGCAGAGATCGTGAAATACTGAGAGTAGAAATGGTGAGCTCTCATGTTTAAAACAATTTGCACCACAGAAGTCTGGTGGTGTTGGTATTCATTTTCGAAATGCTGCAGAAGGTGGAATTCACTTTCCTGTCCCAGCAGGGTGTTGGTGATGTGAAAGTCTGTCCCAACACTTCCTAATAGGGAATGCGTTTGTGAAGCCCTTTGAGATAGGCAAGGTCAGGACAGTAATGGGGGGGGGGGTGTGTGTGTTAGAAATTCACCTAATTGTTTCTCATACACGTTTTTTTAAAGCATCATACAGCCAAAAAGCACATACATCCCCTTTCTAAAGTGAAAACCTCCAGCCTGACACCTGAGAGAGACAAAGTGGTTCTCTCAGCCTTTGCTTTCGCACTTCGGTAATGTGGTTTTGATATTTCTTCTGGATCAGACATCTTCAGTGTTAACATGGGAAATAACAGGCTTCCTTGGCTGCTTGCAGCTTAGGAAAACATTTTCTTTTGTACCTCCTGTAGTACTTGGATTTCACACAGTCTTTTTCATTTCTTCAGCCCTCTTCACTGAGCGCAGAAAGTTGTTTCACTGCAAATTACTTCCTGTGCTCTTTGAGCATCGTCTTGTGTATAGTTTGATTTCCTCATAGTCTATAAATACCAAGTCTGGCAGCCTTGGCAAAATCTGTTTGGAGAGAAGTCGTGAGTTTTAGAGTATTTTTCTGAAAAGAGCATCTCTGTAAAACTTCACTTTGCCATCCATCACCAGTTTCTCCTCCCTCCCCTCAGATTAGGAAAACAAGGTGCAGCGTTGAGTGTAAGCTAGTGAGGAGATGCTTGAGGACTGTGTTGGCATCCCTCACTCTGCCACTTGCCGGAAATCTTTAATTACTCCTTAAGAAGGTCAGCTTCTTAGTCGGGCTTAGTTGCACAATTCTGATGTACAGTGCCCTTATTTTACCATAGTATGGTGTAAATTAATAGATCCAAAAGAGTCTTCTGCCAGGCTCGGCACCTGCCATTTGGAAAGCAGAATTGGGAATGTCTCCAGCGGCTCTCTGGGTATGTGCTGAGGAGGGCAGGGGCACAGTCCTGATGAAGTGTAACGGCCAAGGAGCATCTGGGGCTCCATCAGCCTCTCCTGGGAGGACTGTGGTTGTTGGAGGAACTAAGACCATGAAAGAGCTTCCCCTCCTTTGAGATGTACCTTCTATATCTTCACTAGAGCCAAGGTTTTGCCACCAGGAAATAGAGCCAGCTGGGAGAGGCAGAGGGAAATAAAATGCATACTTTTCAGATGCATATTGGCCCTCCTGAATATTCGGTATAATTGTTAACAGTTCATAATTGTATTGAAAGGACTCTAAATTGAGGCTCTGTGAGTAACTGGCCTACGTCGTGTATCCTGTGGCCGCATTACTGTGTCACTTTGAAATGTCCCTTATTGCCATCTCCTTTGGATGTGTGGTGGTGACTGAACTATGGCAAAACTAATTGGTGCACAATTCATAGCACTTGAGGGTGGATTCTTACCGTGCTTTGCTGCTGGCCTGGCCCCAGCCCCGGGCTCTGTTGACGTGTCTTTGGTAAACAGCCTTACTCACACTGACCAGTCTCATCTCCAAGTATCTGCCTGCGAGCAGGGAGGTGGGAGCTGAGCTGGTTGTTACCTGAAGGGTGAATCCTGCTGGCGTCTCATCACAACATGTGTCTTTTGGAGCAGTTGTAGCAGGATGTACCTTCAGGACATCTTGGCGTTGGTGGAAGCCAGTCTTCAGAAGTTTCTGTCCCTGCCCTGCAGTTTTCTGTCACCTTGTTTTGTGGAGCTGTGTAGTAAACCATATTGCTGAAATGACCTGGGTTAAATATAGCTCTCTTTGGAGGGTCATCCACAGTGCAGACTCAGAAGAGCACAAGCTGGCACAACTAACACATTGCGCGTTGCCAGAGGCAGAGTGGAGGGGTCAAATTGTACCAGACTGACCGGGGAACCGTCGGAGCTGGCATTGCTGCCGGTATTATTGAACCATGAGCTCAAACTCATGGATGTTACTGCATGGCTCGGCTGATCTATGCCTGGCATGGTATCAGTCCAATGGTGTTTTTTTCATCATCTGATAATTTGAATGTTATGTCTGAACAGTTCTCACCCAGCTGGCAAGGGATTCTTGTTTGTTTGTTTGTTTTGTTTTTATTTAAGCTTAGGTAAGCTTGTTGACTTAATGAGAACTGGAGTGGGGGAGGAAATCCAAAAGTGAAGAACAAGAAACCCCAGGTCTGCAAATGCCTGCAGTCTGCAAAAGATCGTAGATAAAAGGACTGGCTGATGACAGCCACCCATAATGATGACAGCCGTTACCATCTCTGTTCACGTGTCCTCTTCATGGAGGGTGCATTCGCAGTTCTTTTAGATTCACATCCAAGAAAGAAAAAGTGATAGAGCTTGTGGAGGAAATCTTGGCAGTCAGGGAGGTGCTTGTTGCTTCAAGAGCCATGTAAAATGTGAGCAGACCAGTGTTCTCGGGCTTAAGTGGCCAATTGAATGAACCCGTTTCTTCAGAGGTGGTGTTATGGCAGATGGCTCAGCACTGGTTGTACCTGTTGCCTCCCTTGCGTGCTGCCTGTCCCTGCCATCCCCAGCTCCCACATGAGCATTGGCTGGCTGGTGATGGACCCCGGCAGGAGCGGATACTCCCTCTTGGCAAGACACCTCCCTTAGCTCCTTGGCACAGGCAACAGCCAGCAGTATGCCTGGAATTGCACCCTGTTGTAATGTCTGTCATAACCCGCTCTTTCAACTGACACCTGCATAGCAGCACTGACCTTTGGATCTTGTGTGCTTTCCTTCAATGCTAGCTGCTCTAGCCAGGCCTGTTGGTGACTGACTGTGCTGTCTTCTGTTCCACCTGACCTCTGCAGTGAATTGAATCCTTCTTTTAGAATGATAGAATTGTTTTGGTTGGAAGAGACCTTTAAGATCATCAAGTTCAACCACTAACCCAACACTGCCAAGTCACCACTAAACCATGTCCCTCAGCACCACATCTACATGGCTTTGAAACCCCTCCAAGGATGGGGACTCCACCACTGCTCTGGGCAGCCTGGTCTAGGCCTTGATAACCCTTTTGGGGAATAAATTTTTCCTAATATCCGACCTAAACCTCCCATGGTGCAACTTAAAGCTGTTTCCTCTTGTCCTATCTCTTGTTCTTGGGAAACAAGACTGATCCCCACCTCGCTCCACCCTCCTTTCAGGGAGTTGTAGAGGGTCTCTCCCCTGAGCCTCCTTTTCTCCAGGCTGAACAACCCCAGGACCCTCACAAGACTTGTACTCTGGACCCTTCACCAGCTTCATTGCCCTTCTTTGAACACACTTCAGCACCTCAGTGTCCTTGTAGTGAGGCGTCCAAAAAGCTGCTTTGTAGCAGCACGCAAGCCCCAGGTCTCCAAAACTTGGTCTAGTGGGATGGTAGCCCTCTGGAACCATGGCAACTGGATCATCCAGAGCAGGTTTGAGACCATCCGGTTATTAGCTGCCTCATTTTGCTCTACATGTTGCAGCAATCGTTTTTTGGGAGTGGGGGAAGATGGAAGTACTTCCCATTTTGAATCCCAGCTTTGACAATTGCCAGGAATTCCTCACCTTCTCTACTGGTGGGAGAAAGGGGATGAAATTTTAGATCTCTGTTGAGGCAAGTGTTGTTTGCAGCACTCAGCTTGATGAGGGCAGCATTGGAGAACAGTGCCTGGAATGGTTTATTGGCAAAGCCTAATCTGTTATCTACATACCTTTGAGGGCAGAGTAAGCATAGTAGACCAATAGTAGTGATTGCTTCCTTGAGCAGCAAGGAGCTTTTGGCAAAAATAATTTGGATTAAACATTAATTGCAAACTGTTGTTCGGCAACGGTCCTTGTTGTTTTTAGATTGTGATGTTATCACATTTCTAGCTGCACCCCGGGTAGTGTCAGACAGCACAGTATGTTGGAAAGCTTTATGTTAATCAAAGCAGATATCAAATTGTTGGCCCACCCATACTGACAGTTTGATTTCAGAAGTTGACGCCTGCAAAATGTGGAGAAACACAACAATTAAATTCATTTGTGCCTCAGTGTGATCTTTTGTATTTGTGGATCTTGATCAGATGTTCCACACGTCCCTTCTAACCAGTGGTATTTTTCTTACGTGAGGTGTATTCTTTGCTTTGTGGCTCATTGTCATGTTATTTATTTAACAGGTTGTGCTGTCTTGGTGTTCTTAGAGCAAATTACCCTTTTCTGGAAACCTACCAGACAAGATTAAAATGTGGGGAGACCATCGACAAGGCAACAGAATGGGGTCTTTTCGGTAAGCATTTGAATGTACCATTTGTTTCAGCAACATTTTTAAATACAATAAGCCATAGGAACTTTGTCAGTATTTCTGCACACCCTCCTGTAAGTAGGCTATTTTGGTGAAAGTTCTGAGGTCTGTATGGAACTAGGGGTGATTGCCAAAGAATAGGCAAGTTAAGTGGCAATGGAACTTCCTGCATTTCTGTGGAGTTTTTTTAATTTTCTTTTTTAACAAGAGCTGCTTTCAGTATTTCTACTCCTTCTCCACATCACCTTTTCTAGCGATACTTACTTTGGCTCTTATGAGCTAAAATGATGATATGCCATATGGTTTGTGGTGCTCTGCGCTGTTAAGACCTAGAAGAGAAGCACCTAATAGTGTGATGCTGATTCCCTTTGGCCATGGTGCTTGCCTTAACTTCAGAAGTAATGGCACTTCCATTACATGCAGGATTTTATGAAATCTTTGGAAGGTTAACTCTCTCCATGAGGTTAAATAGACCATATATCCCCTTGTTCTTGGCCATGCTCTTATATAGGACATTTTTGAATGTCACTGGAACTGTTTTAAAGATTCATATGCAACTGGACCTGCACAGCATGATATTTTTCTTAGTTTTTATTATTCTGATTGTTACTAGGCCCTGTGTTTGCAAGAGGGCTCTGGGTGTAAAAGGAAAAAAAATGAAAATGGAGGCACAAAGAGAGTTTTCCTTTGTCTTGTGTAATTCTTTCATCCTTTGCTCGTACGTCCACCTCAGTTACTTGAATATCAGCGTGATAAAGGTACTCCCCTGTGTCATACCTTAGATTTCTGCAGTAAGAATACTTGAAATGATTGTCCAACTCTGATGTGTTGAGAAAGCTGATGACATTTAAGCTACGAAAACCACTATCCTCCAGAACATGTCTTAACGGTGTTGATAGGAGCATGATTGTGTTTTGTGATGGCATCAGTAGCGCTGTTCCGCTGATTTTTAAATGGATTTTATTGGCATAATTCTTTACTGTATTGGGTGGGGAATTCTAACGTCGAACCAAGTTTTAATTACTGTTCTATATGGTGGTGAAACAGGCATGTAGCTTAGGAAATCTGCATGAGGGTTGATTAACTGTGCTGATGTCCTCTTGCATTCTGTTGGTATGTGATTCTGTAGTGAAACTTGGAAAAGAACATGACTTGCTGTAGTGGCTAAGGACTTGCTGAACTGACAGGTTTCAGCATTTTGCCAGTTTAGACTCCAGCAAAAGGAAGCATAAATGAGTGTCTGTAGATGTGTTAATGCAGCATGTTTGGTAACTGATTTGGGTAGTGTTTGGTGTTATTTTAAACTGTGATTCTATTTGTAAAAAAATATATTGGAGTCTCAAAACTCACTGAGTTTTTAAAAACTGTTTTAAGAGGCAACTTCTTCCTCAGTGGTTTTATGCAGCTATCAGGAGAGCTTATAGCTGTAGTGTTGTAATTTCAGGGTAAGACAAGCAGTCTGGAGGCATGAGTACAGGGTCATCCTGAACATTGATTGTTGACATATACATAGAATCATAGAATTGTTTTATTTGGAAGAGACCTTTAAGATCATTGAGTCCAGCCATCAACCCAGCACTGCGAGGTCACCACTAAACCGTGTCCCCCAGCACCACACCTGCACAGCTTTGAAACCCCTTCAGGAATGGTGACTTCACCACTGCCCTGGGCAGCCTGGTCCAGGCCTTCACAACCCTTTTTTGGTAAGAATGCTTGTCCCTCAGCCACTCCTCACAACACTTGTGCTCTAGACTCCTCTGAGGCATCTTCAGACTCTGAACTCACAGGTTTCAGCATTTTGCCAGTTTAGACTTCAGCAAAAAGAAGCATAAATGAGTGTCTGTAGAGTGTTAATGGAGCGTGTTTGGTAACCTGTGCTATTATGTGCCTCAGATGACGTGTTAAGTTAGCCATTTGTCATACTGCCCAGAGAGCTGAAGCTCAAGTGGTTCCTCACAGGCGTGTGCTGGTGATGCTAATGGACAAACACATCGGCTGCTGGAACCTTGAACAGCTGCCCAGCTGTGTGCAGTGCAGGACTATGTGGATTGCTACCATCATTAACCCATTAATATTGCAGGTATTCCCTGTTGAGTGCTTCTGGAAATTGTGCTGAAATGGGAGCACCCAAGTTTACTTTCTCGCATCTGTCGTATGCTGCCTCATCTTAAACTGCCAAACATCTTCTGCGGATCTTAGACTGTTACACAACTCTATAAAAGTTTAGAGAAGAATGTGCTGCTGTGTAGATTTCAGACTCTAAGCACGTTATGAATAATACTGTCTTTATTTCTACAGTGGGAGCCAAGAAGAAAGGTTTGCTCCCGGGTGGAACAGGGAATATCCTCCTTCCCTTGATAGTCTTGCTCAAGAAAGACACTCTGGCAACTTCTCTGGCAGAGAATCACTTCCTTTTGATATCCAGGCACTCACAGGCCTCCTCAATCCTCAGTTTGCCAACAGAGAGGAACCTTCTTTCAGCTTTGGAGCTAGAGATGGACCACGTAGTGACTTCAGAGGTGGGGAGGGGCACCATGATTTCAGGGGCAGAGATTTTCCACCATCTGACTTCCAGGGCAGAGATGAGTCTCAGATGGATTTCAGAGGTAGGGAGCCACCCTCTTCTGAGTATAGAGGCAGGGATATGTACTCTGGAGACTTCCGGGAGAGAGAAGTTCCACCTATGGACTTCAGGGGTGGGGACGTTCCCCCAGTGGACTACAGGAACAGAGAGACTTTCCGTGTGAACTACAGGGATAGAGAAACACATAGTATGGATTACAGGGGCAGAGATGAACCTCCATCAGACTTCAGGGGAAGGGGGTCTTTTGATCTCGACTTCAGAGGTCGAGATGGATCTCATTCGGACTTCAGGGCAAGAGATGTATCTGAGCTAGACTACAGGGGCAGAGAGCATTCCTATTCAGACTTCAGAAATAGGGATGTACCTGATTTGGACTTCAGGGGTGTGGGCACCTCTGATTTGGATTTCAGAAGCAGAAATGAACCATCGTCAGACTTCAGGAATAGGCACAGGTCCCGATCTGATCAGGATTTTAGGAGCAGAGATGTGGCTCCTCCTATGGACTTTTCAGATAGGGAAATGCCTCCCGTGGATCAAAGCCTTGTAGATTTTAGACGCAACCAACCTTCTGTACCTTTAGCAGAAAGAGAGGGCTCTAGTTTAAGCACCAGCAAGAGAGAGGAGTCTGCACTTGGTCTAGATAGAACTCCCTTTGGTAGCCAAAAAGGAGAATTTCAACATTCAGAAGCACCAGCCAGAGAAGAAGAATCCCTCGGATTGGGTCTTGAAGATGACTCTTCACATAATTTCCAAAATAGCTGTGGACCTCTTCCAACTCTTCAGGACCAAGAGGAGCAACCTCAGACCTTTGCTAACAAGCAGCAACAGCAGCAGCTTTCTGGGGGGGAGCAGCAAGGATCCGATTCTGATCTTGGGTTAAAGGGTGAAGGTGACCTGGATTTCCTTGGAAGGCAAGATACTGACTACCGAAACATTGAGTATCGCGATGTGGATCACCGTCTGCCAGGGCATCAGATGTTTGATTATGAACATGGCAAGTCCTTTTCAGAAGGAAAACCCAGCAAAGATTCTAGGCCCTATAAGAGCCTTCAGGTAGGTGGTTTTATCAACTGATGTTTCTGTTAAACGTATGTTGACCATAGAATGGAAGAAGCTGGGAAGGAGTCTTTCATTCATGCTTCATCAGTTCTGTCCTAATTCACAGTCCTTCACTGAGATCATCCTCATGATTGAGGTTGTTTTAATGACATTCTATCTCAGAAATACTTTCTTCTCAAGAAAAATGCAATTTGGCAATTGAAAATTGCTAAATATGTAGAACCAGATTTGGTTCAGAAGGTCCCCAAGTTAAAAATTATCAGAGGGAGGGTGTGTGGGAGAAGTAGCACATAAAAACTTATATTGTTACTGTCTCCTGGACATTGCTTACAAGCATTACCAGAGAGAAGGTACTGGCTTGGGAGGACCTGTGTAGCACAGTACAACTATTTTCATGCATGCTTTGCTTTCCTTCAGTGTTAACTGAAAGCTGAAGGTGATAGTAATTCCTGAGTAAATAACCACTATTGAATTGGAATCTCCCACTGCTGGAAAGCAGAGAGAGGTGATTTGCCTGTTTTATTTCCCTGGAGCTAGATCTCACTATACAGCACAGTGAGCATATGAAGCAAGCTATGTTAGTCCTCTGGAGCTCTCTCAATCTTAAACAGTGCTGTGGTTAAAGGTTTGAGCCAGGCTGCTTATGGACCTCTGCCTTTGAATTAGACCCTGCTTTATTTTGTTACCGCTGGTGTGTCTTGTGAGCTAGCATCTCTCATTTGTATAAACCATCTTGATTGTGTGAACTCAAGGACCAAGATTACCGGACCTGTCCCAAGTATGTGAAGCCAAGCAAGTTGATTCGGCTAGGAGGAGTGCCTGAAACTGCCACAAAGGATGATGTAAGTGGGAGATTTTTCATCCAAAAAGCTCTATTGGAGATTTCTAGGAGTAATGTTTTGAGCCTCATTAATGTAGTTCAGATGGTCTGTCATTTTCCCCAGGGAAAATCCAGATTTAGAAGTCATTGCAATGTTACCTTTTATCTAATTATTCTGGTTTTTGGCGAGTCTGGAAGCGATGAGTTTTTCTGCAGTGGCATGTGGGGTGTTGGTGTCTGAAAGCCTCGACTCCAGACTCTTTTTAACATGCCTTACTTCCATCATTGCTTTTTATATACCAAATATTGTTATTACTTTGTTGCTATATTTTGGGCTCAGATGAGGTGTAGAGGTGTAGTGTCTAAGTGAACTTGTTAGTTACTTGAAATTGCTTAAATGAGATCTTAAAAAGATGGAAAAGATGTCTGCTGCTACTGCTAATTTTAGTTAAAAAAAAAATAAAAATCTAGGCTACAAGGTAAAAGAAGCTTGCTTTCCAAAAGCTTCCCCTTTGAATGTTTTTTTTTCTGACAGTTCCAGCCATAAGAACGCCTACATGCAACAGCTTTTGCCAGGGTTAGCTATGATGATCAGGGCTTCTGAGGCTTGATACTGAAGAACTTGTGGCAGAAGCTTTGTCCATTAGAGAATGATAAGACTCGGAACAGTCACCCTATGTCCCTTGATTTTCTTAAAGGCAGTAAGATGTCTCTGACCTTAAATAAGTATCAGAGGTGAACTGTCTGGCTGAACCCAGCATAATAAACCTTTACACAGATGAATTGTGGTGTAAATGGTGCTCGCTTCCCAAATCTCAATAAACAGTTCTCAGGGACTTTATCAGGAAAATGTGTCAGTTTGTAACAGAGTTAACCTAGAAAGAAAAGGAGTCTTGGAGAGAGAGAAATGTATGTTAGCAAATGCTTTGCTTTCTGAGGTTTGATTTTGGAGACTAAAGGATCTTGGTTTTCCTCTAGATTCTCAATGCTTTCCGGGGGCCTGATGGGACACCGGTGAAGGACTTGAGACTGAAAGATTACAGTTCAGGTGAGAATGCTTTTCCAGTGCTTCTAGTTTCAAGTTCACAAAATGTTATTTTTCACAGCGATACTCGCTTAGGCAGTTTGGTTAAAGTCTTTGATGCCCACTGAGTTTTGTAGCTTGTCCTTTTGTCTTCAGAACTGATGGCTGTGCTCACTGCTACTTCAGAGGCTGTTCTAATAGCCACCAAGAGTAAAGCCAATACTGACATGGGACAGCAGGTTAATTTCTTAGTAGTTTTAAAAAAATATTAATAAATCCTTTCGGATTGTTTTACATCTTGTTTCTGAGATGGCCTTACAGTGGAACATGTCCTGCACAGATAGCATCCTCAGGAAACCTGATACATCCTAACGTTTCTCCCTCAGTAACATGAAACTGTTACCCTTCTGAGATGCGAAGACAGGTTTAAAAAAGAAAAAGTAAGTTTTATAAGCCAATATCCAAATACTGGGTCTGGATGCTCTTCCTCATTCAAAGAAGAAAATTTTGCTGTACTTCTGATCAATATATATAGGATTCTGAAGAAGGAAATATTTTACAAGGCTGCTTTGTGAGGAAGTTGTACTGGAACAAAGGTGTACGATGGTAGGAAATGCAGGGTGAGTCCTGAGGATCGATTTGGATAATACTGGTAGGAAATAATTGGAAACTGGTATTTATTTTTTAAACCTGGGGAAGCAGAGGCTTCTATCTTCATCAGTGCTTGTTCTTATTACCAGTATGGGTTGCATTTGAAGCTGCTGGAATTCTTGGTGTCAATACATTATATAAAGGCTTCCTATGTGCTTAGTAACAAGGAAGAGAAACTGGGGCAGTTGGGTATTTCTCAAGTATATTTTTGTTTCTGGAAGCTGTCAAAGGAGATTTCACAACCTTCCCGTGAACCTTTGAACTAAAGAACACCCCTGTGTCACGTAATCTGTCCTGGTCCAACCAGCAGGGCTGAAGGGGCACAGTCAATCTTTCTTACTTCCTTTCCTCTTTTCTAAGCACAGCATGGCTGGCGTCACCCGCACAACACTGACTGCAACCACCTAATTGCAACATACTCACTTTTTGCCTGTGCTGATGTGATTTGTCAGTTGTTTTTTTTCTGAAACACGTAACTTTCCAGCAATAAATTAACTTTAACTGAGAATCTCTTCATCAGTCTCTTCTTGTGTAAGTTATTAGGACTTACTGCCCTCATTAGAGAACTGTTGTCTCCTCTTTTCATTTCCCACTTCAGAGACTGCTCAGGATTGAGGCACTGTGTCTAAGTTATGTGCAGATGCTCCAGTATCTGCTGGTGGTCACATATAACATAAGGGTTGCAGATTTCTGCTCTCTCTAAAAGCTGCATTCTGTTTCAGTCTGTCTCCTCTGCTGCAAAGTGGTTGAGTTTTTGTTTTTTCTTTCTAAGTTTTTCTGGAAATTGTGGGGAGGGAAAGACTCAAGTTAAAATTAGCTCATATTTTGTGAGCTATTAAAAGCTGTTGTTTCACCCTCAGTAATTTAGGCAGTGTAGCATTATTCTAGGTTATGTGGATGCTCCAAAGACTTCGCTTTGCATTATGTCCTGAGGCTGCAAGTGCAGCTGCTAATTTAAACAGCTTCTGATCCCTCTTATGCAAGGTGGATGCGTCTAGGACAATAAAAGCTTCCTGAGTTGTGAAAACTTCTTCTTGAAATTGTGTAACTAGAAGCTGTAGCAAATCTAATCCAGCTTTTCACATTAGATCACCCTGTAGAGGAGTGTGTGAAATTGAATTCATATTAACTTCCAAAAAATGAAGCCTGTTTGAAACTAGAGGCCGGTCATGGGCTAAACAATGCTTTTGGGATGGGATGTGTTTGTAAATATTCCTGAGAATTAAAAGCAGACTTGCTGGATTGCAAATGTCTTGGATACCCCTGGCCCCATGGTCTGTGTTGCTCTATCAGCTCAAGGGCTCGGCGGCAGCCTGGCTCCAAAGAGCGCGTGCTTAGCCTGTCTGAGTGGGTTGTGTATTTTTGAGTGCTGTCCAGAAATGTTAAAAATAACATTAATCACGAGTATGCATGTTGAGTGTGTTTGAGAGAAAAATGCCTGCAGCTGCTGGAGAACAATAGCCGCCATAACAAATAACTCGCAATTAACTCAAAATAAGTGAGGTTCGGACCCGTTTCACAAATGATAACGCTTATCATAAAGCTTATCTCAGCAGCTTCCACATGATGATTCCACTGTATGATCTTTCACAAGACTCTTTCTGTTTTGAGGGAAAATAGATAGTTGATTTTTCTTGGAAAAAGCAGCTCAACCTCTTTTTAAAACTGTTTCTTTTTGCATACTGCATATGTGCCAAGGAAAGCATATTCTCACTGAAGGTTGTGCTGAGCATGGAACACTGTTCTTAATATACCTGGTGTGATTTTGAAGTGCATGCAAGCTGTTTATTCTTTAGATTTTTTTGGCTGTGAAGCCCACAGACTGAAATGGTGGCTAGATTTTAAAGAAGGTAGTGAAAGGAGAGACCTGAAGAAGTGGTGTAGTAATTCTATTTAAATCGAAAACGCAGATATTTACAGACAATGATAAAATATCAAAGTCAGACAAGTGAGTGTTGTGTAGAGTAATACTATAATTTCCATCAGTTAGATTTTTGAATTGATGCCCGTATGTTCAGACTGAAAATATCAGATCTATATATGAGGGGAATAGGACTCCTTCCAACATCATGTGTAAGCCTTGGCAGAAATAACTGTCTTAGATTGTTGGCTTATCTTTCAGCTTGCCTTTTCAAGTGTGTTTGGTCATGTCTGGTCAGTTAATCATGACAAAGAATAAACCCTGATGTGGTAGTGGAATCTTCTCAAAGACCATCAGCTACTGTAGTCTGTGGTATCTCCCAGTGCCTCTTGCTGCCTTGTGCAGATACAGCGATGGGATGTTCTGCTGCTTGGGTAGATGCTGGTGGTGATGGCTTGTCAGCAGCTCTCTGAGAAGGGATTGTCCTAACAGCTACTGATCTCCCCCTGTCCCATCTGAAGGAACTTATCTCTACTTACTGGGGACAAGGCTTTCATGTGGTTTTACAGTGTGGACCTCCCTCTGTGGAGCTGTCAGCACAGTGTGTAACAGCACCAGGCTACTGGTGACACAGTGTCTGTTGTTTTCCTGTTACTGTCTACACACTTGCGTTGGTGCTGATTACCAACTGATAGCTCCTGACCTTTTCTGAGCACACCTTGTCCTGGTTTGATTTTGATCGTATTTTAAGCTTATCTCCTACCTGATTCTCATCAGGCTTTGTTTCTGCTTTCCTGACTAATGTCAAACATAAGCAAAGTCTGAGATATCATCTTGAGTGCCTGATGTGCACAGAACTCTGGCTAAACACACACATATGCCCTGAAGAAGAGAATATGCGAAGATATCTTCATCTTAAAGGGCTGCTTATGATGAATTGTTCACCTTTAAAAGATGCTGCAATGGTATCCAAATAAAAAGTGAAAACTTGAAGCGTATCTGAGCCTTCTGTTCAAATTGTTCTCCTGGATTCAGTTCGCAGTGGGACAAGCTTGGAACATGTGTTTTCCAACCAGGATTCATGTTAGGCTTAGTATCAGCAGTTGGGAAAAGCTGCTCAGGGAAAGTGAGCCTGAGAAATTGCTGGCAGCCCATGAGACTTTTCTAGCTTACTCTAGAAGCCTGCCTGGGGAACTGGGAGGAGTTTTTGCTGAGCTGAGAGAGCCCGGAGGAGAATGGAGACAAGATACACAAGATGGAGATCAGTATGTGCAGAGAGGAAGGAACTCTGTGAAGTGGACCTGGAGCAACCAGGTGAGCTGGATTGCAATGTGAAGGAGCAGTGAGGTCTACCCCAGTCCCTTTAGGTACCCTCTAAATTAGTTCAGAAATGGGAGATTTGAGGTTGTTAGCCCTCTTCTGACCCTTCCGAATGCTCACTTTTGAACCTTGGGTGGGGATGTGGAGGTGCAGTACTGCATCCCCGAGGAGCAAAGCACATGTGGAAGTGGGATGACTGGAGCAGGGAGGAGCTCTCCGAACAGCAGTAGTGCTTAGGGCCAGAGGGATGTGCACACGGATACAGGGGGCTGATGCTAAAGGACAGGCATCCTCCTGTGATGGAGGGACATGCAGGAAATGTAGTGTAACCTCAAAATGGGACTAACCGAGGAGCTACTTAATGAGAGCTGTCTGCTCTGTTTTGCATCCTTTTTTTGCTTGCTTAGCCANTCTCCCTTTGTTAAACTGCCTTGGCCAACTCCTAGAAGAAACTGGATTATCTTGCTTATTCTCACTGAGCTTTGCTGCAGTGGTGCCCTGTTAAATATTAATAAGCCCCTTAGATAAACCTTTAAAAGGTGCTCTTACTTACCCTCCAAGTGCAGTCTATCTTGTATATCAGAACAGCAAATCATTCATTTCAGAGTATTTCAGGAAGCCTCTGAAATTTAAAGTTGTATTATTTAGTGTTGCATTTTGCTAAAACTTGTAATCTAAGGTCTAGAAGTTTATACTTCATGATGGAAAAATTGGTGCAGATTTTTAAGTAGTGCACTTCTCCGTCCTGGGGATAAGTTCTCCATTTTCCATGGCTGGAGTGCATCCCAAGGCAGTGAGTGAGATCTCGTCTCCCTTACAGCAGAGCTCCTGTGGCGGTAGCAGGCATGGCTATGCCTTTGTCAGGCCCATGCATAACTGAGCGGTAGTTCTCTCACTGTAGCTGTATGTGTGGGAGGCGTTTGGGCTAGTGATGCTCTCGGGAGTCAGAAGCGCTGGTGAAGTAAGTACCGGGCTAGCCCCCAGCTCCTCCTTGCTACAAGTGCTGTCATGCTGCAGGTTCTAGCTTTGGGTAGGGCTGGAGAGCTGAGCTGCTACTCTGCATCAGAAGGGCAGATTTCTGGAAGCATGCAGCAGAACTGTGCTAAACTGAGACCTTTTGTTTCCTTTCAGGAGTGATGCAGTGCCCTTGGGGAAACCCCTCTGAAGGGTGGATTTGTGGTCGGCTAGTGGCTGCCTTGTGAAGAGGGCATGGCACCAGCCCTATGGATTTTGATTAGGGGTAGAGCCCACAAGGACTTAGGTTCTTAGGTTTGGTACGAAGAACATGCTGTGGGTTCATGTGAGATGTCTGTAATACGCACTGTGGCACAGAGTGGCATCTTGCCTGTTGTGCTAATTATACAGAAGACAGCTTGACTCACCATCAAGACTGGTGCTGATGCACCACAGGAAGAATAATCTCCTGTTGCTGTGTTTAGTGCTTTACACAGTGAAGATTGCGTGGCCCACTCTACGGCATCAGCCATGAGTAATGGCAGGCAGATCTCAGGCGCTTGCTGAGAGCTGAAGTGATCATCCATGAGCTCACAAGGTGTTGTCACACACATGGAGTTTCCTCTTGAGGCATGAGCAGATCACCCACTCGTCAGCAGAGTTCTTCATTCTGCAGGGGCTCCCTTTTCAGAAGCTGGGGAAATGTTTTCAGTGCTGATCTGCATGAAGCAGTTGATTCTTGTTTGTAGTCAGAATAGCCTGGCAAGGATTGAAAAAGCACTTTATTGGAATTAGTCCATGGTCATCAATACCAGTCCTTGCCAGTTTTCTCAGCTGTGTGGACAGTAGGCCTCTGGCTTGTCTTGCTTGGTTTCAGGGCAGCAGTGTATTGTCTCTTGGAAGCAAAAGGTTTTCTCACCCATCTTTCCTCATCTGTGCTGCGGTGTCTTAGGAAATAAGTACAAATCTGTTTTAAGTGAGTGTCTGTCATAGTGATCAACCTTGGTTCAGGGTTGTAAAGCCTCTTCAACAGACAAGTCAACAAACACATTCATCCATAAAACATGCTCATGGCCTTTTTGATGTGCAGAATCCTTCTCTCTGTAACCATTTCTGCAAATGTGCTCACCGTTTTGGCATCTACAGCACAAAACTTCAAGGCTTTTCACAGTGTGCTGACATTATTGCATTGATTGCTTTTCTGAGTCATTTGTGCTAAATGACAGATCATATATCCTGGAGACCAGGTTCATATTTGCAGCACTTTCAAACCCAGTTACTGTCTGCAACACCTTCCAGGATATGCAGCTTCTAGTCTTCTCAGAGTTTTGTGATGGCTCCAGCCTTCCCTGGATTCCAGGTCTCTGTACAAATGAAATGTCATACTTTTTCTTTAATAAAGCTACAGTAGGTACAATCATAATGCTGTGGGTTTTTCCCTCCTCTCCTCTGTGCTGATGTACAAACTACCCTCCTTCTGGGCCAAGAAGGGTTGACAGCCATTTGGGGCTCTGATGGTTGTAGTGCCTGTGCTACGGAGCTGCCTGTCTCTGCCTTTGAGGGCATCTCAGGCAGGTCCTTTCTGTGTCTTGTTCTCCTGGGTGGAGGGAGGAGGATAGACTGTAGAGCTGTACTTTTCAGAATATAAGATGTGTTTCATACCCTGTGATTTCAGTGCTGTTCTCTTGTGCAGCGCTGCCATGAACGAGTGCGTAAGAGTGCACTTTCTTATACAGAGGGACAATATGAAGGGACAGGCCTTTTCCCAGCAGCCAAGTGTGGCTTGTAAATGCTCAGCCTTTGAAAGGAATTGGGGATATGGCTTGTTGCGGATCATCCTGTTTAATATTCAACAGCAGGCTTTTCTGGTACAGCTCTTTAGCTTTAGTAGCTCTGAAGACCAATTTATCTGTGCAGTAAAGAGATCTGACAAATTTATGGATTCTCGGAATCCACCAGCTGGTACTGAGAGAGCTCTCGGGTTTGGCTTCTGAGCTTGCGTTGCACAGATCGATTGCCACTGTTCCCTGCCGTGCTGTGGGGGTGCCTCCAAGCTTCCAGGCTGTGCAAACAGCTTTATTTTCTCCGCTTACCACAAAAGGCTCTACACTGTTGCCCATCCTCACCATGATGGCAGGACTTGCTGTGTAAACGGATAAAGCCACTACCATGCATGTAGAGGAGCTCCTGGCTTCTTGGAAGCATTGAGTGTATTATGTCTGCTAATAATATCATACCGTAATAGTGTGGAGATACAGAGAAAGCCCCGAATTTTCCAATATTTTCTTGTGATGAGGTATTTACTCTTTAGTATGGATGACCTACATATGCATCTTTCCTTTGAGGAAACAGAAAAAGTTGTGCATGGGGTTATGGGCATATTGCCAAAATCTCCTGCAGACGAGGTAACTCTTCCTATCAACCAAGGAACAGCAGATTCTCTGAGAACAGCGTGCAAAATGGTGTCTGCACTAGCTGAGCTGTGCAGAGATCAGTGTGTGAGACTGCAGATGCCTTCAAGGGATGTGGAAGTCCTTCATATTCACTCCATACTTTATGCTGTAGTTGCCATTGAAACAACAGAACTTTCTTCTCTAACATGGGTGAAACTCTGTAAAGGATTTCCCCACCTGCCCTCTGCTCTGCTCTGCTGTCTCCTGAGAGAGCAGGCAGCAAGGATGTCCTTGCTTCAGCAGGCTGGCCATGGCTCTGCTTTAATGTTCTATCTCTCCAAGTTCTAGAAGCACCCAAAACTCCAAGTGCTTTTCCTCTATGGTAGTTCTGTCTCATCCTACAGGAAAAAACACAAGTGAGGTATTGTTGGGACAATAGAGAAGTTCTCTGCCTATGGAGACACCATCATTATCATCTTCTGCCCTCAGGCTGCTTGGTCCCATCTGGCAGATGCAGGGACCACCACCACATTCGCAGCTGTCCAGTTTAGCATTGTGTCTATTGGCAACCCGTTTGCAGAGTTACTTTAATAGGAGGCCATCTTCTTACCTTGCAGACAAGAGGAGAGAGAATGTGTTCATATTGCACCACAGCAGATGGTTTTTGTAGCAGTTGTTTTTGAGAAGGCAGGTGATGGTTCATCGTGGGCTTAAAGATGGGTAGATGTGGTGCTTAGGGACGTGGTTTAGTGATGGACGTGGCAATGATGGGTTAACAGTTGGACTCGACGATCTTAAAGGCCTTTTCCAACCTAAACAATTCTATGATAAGCTTACCTAATGCCTTAAGCTTGTAGGGAGAGGCAGTAACGTGACTTACTGTGTGCTCATTCCTAGAATCCAGGAGCTGGATCACCTCTCAAGTTAGATGCCTTTGTCCTGTTGCCATCTTGCCTTCTTTCCAAAAGTATCTTTGGTTTGGCATAGGCAGGGCTGCTGAAATTATTTGATCTTTTCATTTGGCCTCCCAAAATTCCAGAGAGAATTTTTTGATGTCTTCACATTGCTTACAGCCCCATATCAGAACAACTTTATGGTTTTCCTTTATTTAGATCTTTGACATAACAAACTATCATGAAGTAACACATTACTATGCGTCAGTTGTTCAGTAGAAGCTCTGTGCATTTAGAAACAAGTCTTATTTTAAATCCCAAGCCTTTGATATTTTTATCTGAAGCCAAAGAACAGTAATTTTAAGTCAGGATTTTTTGCCAAACTGTGGCATGCTACCAGGGACCTGCTACTTGTCGTCAAATTTCACTTCACTAAAACACATCTGTTTCAGAGGCAAAATATTCCATATTCAAATGTTTGCAGAGCAGCTTTCTGAAGCTCTAAATATATTCTTACTCCTGAGTATTAAGCAATCGTGCCCATTTTCAGTGCAGAAAACAGCTGCATGCTTTAGGAATGTCCATAAAGGATTGTGTATACAAGGGTTGGAGGACTGTTCCTGTTGGAAAGTTCAGTTGGACAGTGTAATGACACTGCAGCATGTTGGGAGGTTGCCTGGGGGCAAATGGTTTCTTCATGGTTTCTTTTTGACAGAACCTGTGTTAATCAAATATACTCCTGCCAAAACACGAAGCTCTTACTCCATTCTACTTTTTTATGGCTCCTGAAACTGAAGTATTGTAGCAAGCAAAAAGTGAAGGATCAAATTAAAAAGATACCAGGATTTATATATTCATGTGAAACCTTGCATATGAATTTAGGTCACCTTGAGTCAAAAAACCCATGCTGTCGTCTTTGGCTTTGCTGGTTTGATCACTTTGGTTTTACTATTATGATCCGAAGAGTACCAGTGGATGTTTGAGAGCTCTCGCTCCCAGGGGAGGGCAGCTTACCTTGGGATGCCTATTGAACCAGTTCCTGCCATTAGGTGCCTGGCCTTACCCCTCTGCCAAAATCCCCTGCCCTGCTTCCGCTAACAGCAGCTGAATCGCTGTGTTCTGACAGAAACTGCGTGAAGGCTTTGGAAATAAAAATATGCAAGTTCAGCAGCTGCTACATGAAGAGCTGAACCAGCCCTAGAGAGGAGGCAGGGAAGAGTCACAACAGTTGGTGGTAGGAGCCTCTATAGCTGCTTCCCCTTAGGAACCAGCCTCAGGTCACTTGGTTTTGTTTCAAGTATTGTGCTCAGGGTACTGTGGTAGTTGCAGATCATGGAGAAAAGTCAGCAATCACTGGATTTGAAGGTGCTCTGTAGCAGTGCTGTTGTTCTACAGGCTTCTGTTTCACTGGCCTGAACTGGAAGGATCCTGGAGGCAGGGGGACAGCACAGAGGTGCCATACCGTCCAAAGCTGATGTTACTCTGTACTTCTTGCGCACTGAGTCTGCTTGTCAGATCTATGCAAAGGTCTGGATCTGGGAGTGGGGGAAAGTGTTGAGCTCCCACAAATCAGCAGCAGCAGCTTGGACCAGAGCAGCAGCTCCAGGCTGCTTTCTTCTTGCATCACCGCTTCAGTGCTGTCTGTGCAAGGACAGCTCGTAGTGAATTGCAGAATGCTGCGTCCCTCTGCAACCTGACCACAAGAGCTGAACGTCTGACCTGAAGCTACTTTTTGGCAGGATATGGGGCCGAAGTTTCTGGTTTTAGTTCTCATAGTACATGTTGCTGCAGCTGTGCTTATTAGTGGGGTTCAGTTGGTCTTCCCTGTAACTGTCTCCATGTAGTGCTTGGAACAATCCTCTAGTGTACGTTCCTCCAAGTGTCTCAGCTTTTCTATCTATGTATAACATTCAGCGTGGCACTCTCAGTTGTGTCATGATGGATTAAATCCATGTCAAAACCATTCACTCGCTCCACCAGGAGCAGGATGTAAGCTGCTTCTCATCATAGAGCAAATAGAGTGAAAACTTCTGCAATCTTGCTTTCTGTCCATCAGGAGACCCCCTACTTCCCATGCACACAGAAATAAGATAGCATTCTGATCCTGGCTGGCTGATTACAGCAGCTTTCAAAAATCATCTCTGTGAAGGGACATCAGGAGCCTTACAGGCTGACAAATATCGTTCATGTAGCCCTTTTCTAAACAGGAGGGAAAGAAGTGACTCTAGACTTCTGGATTTAAATAAGACTTTAAAACGTATCGTGTCAGCCTGCACACTGTGCCATGAAGCAGCAGAGGTGTCTGCCCAGAATGCAAAACAGCCTCCCAGCAAGGGGCAGCACTGCTCCTGGAGAGCAACTCTGCTGCAGAGAGGAGAACTGCTTTAGCTTCACAATGGGTTTTAGTGTGGCCAGAACTGCAGAGTGGAATGGGAACAGCTATGGGAAGAGCTGGGTGGATTTAGTTCTGTCCGTCCTGCCAGCTGAAATTGTACCTCTAGTTCCAGATGCACACTTCATGTAAGAATATCAGGTGGCTTTAGCTGCATTCCACCACAGATGGTGTGCTGCAGACCTGCGCCCTGAGTCGAAAAGCACCCAGATTGATACAATTCACTCTAGTGTCATTAGATTGACTGAAATAGTAGGGGAAGGGGAATAAATTCCTATGTGAGTTTGAGGAGGAGCTAGATTTGGATTGGAGTCTTGTTACAAAGGCAGATGTGTAAAGTCAGGATTTGTTGTTAGAACAGGGTGCAAAGAGCTCCCAGAATGAAAAAAAAAATCGTCAGTAGGATTTGATGATGCAACAGTTTTATATGGCCATGTCTCTGATATGGTTAAGTACAAAGATGGTAAAGAAACAGAGAAGGAAAAATTGAAGAGTGCGGGAAATGTTCTTTGGTATAGGCTTGGGGGAGATGGAGGCTGTTTTTCTGCAGGCTGGAATGCCTTGCCTGAGAAAAATGTGTGTGTAGTTACCTTCCCACAGAAGTTGAGGAGCTGAAGCGGTAGGAACCAGATATGTAGCTGGTTTGAAGATACCAATGTTAAGATGTGCATCTTTAAGGAAGGAGACAAGCTCTTCACTAGGGCAGCCACATGCCTAAAACGTACACTCCACACACAGACTGACTTTCCTGTCACTCCTAACCAGACGAAAGAGCGGCAGGAGGAGGGAGTCAAGTCTTTCCTCCTGCTGTTTGTCCATGTAGTAGCAGCTTGGCCCATTACCATCTGGAAGGCAGTGGTTTGGAGTGAGGTGGCCTTGGCATGTGAAGGGTGCAGTTGTGACTTTAGATTGCTCCCCAGCGCTTCAGTTATCAGAGAGAGTTTCAACATCAGGGGTGTCTCTTAGGATGGTCTTACTGTCTGTAGTGTTCACCCTGCACTTTACTGTGGGATTTAACATTTCAGCGCAGGTAATTGGGGGACACAGTTGAACCAGTGGCTCCCTTTTGCCACTGACTGAGATGACAGCTTTTCACGGAATGAGAAGAGTAAAGGCTCTAGTCTCTTGCATCTAAACTTAAGCTCCCACACCCTCTTGTTTTATGTGCAATAACATCTATAACAAAATGAGAAAGTTGAAGTTCTCATTCCTGCTCTGTTGCACTTTTTCATAATTCAGGGGATTGGACTTCAAAAGCAAGCAGGTCTTGAAAGAAAAATAGTAAAGGTGAAGGAATCATGTTAGTTCTTCCTGAAAAATTGCTCAGTTGAAATGCTGGCTCTTCTTGTAGAATACATTTGCAGCAAGGTACTTTGAAATGATTTATCAACACTTGCTTTGGAGAGCTCTACCTCTAAAGTAGCACAGAATGTGAAACTAGGAATGGAAAATTACTACGCCTTTAAAAAAACCCGCAAAGCAATTATTTCTTACCCTGGGGAAGGGTGTGCCTGTCACTGGGTTGTGTAAGGGGAAGTGGGAACACTGAACTATTAACATTCATGATAAACTGCACAGTTAATCATCATCCAACGAGTCCCTGACTTCTCTCCTTTTCATTCTGGAATAGAGGGGTGGTGGTTAAAGGGTTTGTCATTGGAGGGAAAGGGAAATTGAGTATTGAATGTGGCTTTCTTTATGACAAGGCACTAACATGACTCCCGTCTGTATTTAAATGCTGTCCCCAGGTTACGACTATGGCTATGTCTGCGTGGAGTTTTCACTCTTGGAAGAGGCCATCGGATGCATGGAAGCCAACCAGGTTGCTTTACACTTCGGTCAATGCTGCTAGAAGATTTTTTAAATTATTTTTTTTTGGTGGGGTGGTGGAAAGCCAATGAGGTTTTTTTTGAACCATTCTAAGGAAGATCTGTTCTTGTATAATACACAACACTGCGGTTTAAATGTTGTTTCCAGAAACTTGTAAAAGGCTTAGAAATGCCAGTGGGAAGGAGCTGCTGGACACCAAATGGTCTGCTCTCCTCCCTAGCATACGTCGGCACACTGGCTAGAGTCAGAGTCTGGTGGCTGACAGACTCCCAGTGTGGGTTTTGGCCCTGCTGCTTTTGTTCTCGCCCTGAAATCTAGTCGGGAAGAGCTCTGCTAGCATTAAATGCTTCCCCCGGCTGTGCGTGCACACACACATACGTATGTGACTGTAGGTGAGGCCTCTGATCTGCAGCTCTGAGTCAGCTGTGACTTGCACGCTCTGCTTTTCCATATGCTGTGTGCTTGGGAGATTCTTAATTGTGCGTCTCCCTCATATCTATCATGTC
This sequence comes from Brachypteracias leptosomus, assembly GCA_013401335.1. NCBI lineage: Eukaryota > Metazoa > Chordata > Aves > Coraciiformes > Brachypteraciidae > Brachypteracias > Brachypteracias leptosomus. The sequence goes on along the minus strand of VYZX01016166.1, from coordinate 152,530 downwards.
CTTTGGCAAGCTGGAGCTGCAAACATGAGGACTACCCTACGTGCAGTTGTGCCTGGTAAATCTGAATGTTTCTAGCCCTTAAAAGTGCAAAATGGCTTAAATCCTCAGTGAGTAAGTACCCAAGGGGAGCCTTTAGTCTGATCTGGTATTTCAGGCTAGAGCTGTTGTCTGCCATACAAGAGCAAGATGCATAAAATTTGTTAGATAAAACATAGATTCCCATCTCCCACCCTCCCTGTGCCTTGGGACTGCTGGTGATGGATCACTCAAGAAAAAACACTAAATGATTGATCTCCCTTCCTTCACTGCATCCCTTAAATCTCCTCTATGCTGCCTTCTTCCTCCTCATTTGCCTGAATAAGAATCCATACCAATTATCTAAAGCCTTTTTACCTGAATCCCAAGTCTTGCTGTCATGGGAGAAGAGTCATGAGTCAGATTCAGAGCTGTGCATCTGCAAAAATTTGCTTACAGTTAATGAGTCTTCACAGCTGGGGTTTCAAAGGTCCCACTAAGCGCTCGCATTTGCCTCTATTTTCAGTTACAGAGGTATTGCAACTTAGAAAAATGTTTTACAGAAATAATTCTGTTGCTGCGAAAGAGCCTGGCATATTCCCACCAGGGTGCCGGTGGTGAGCACAGAGAGAGAAGGCTCCAGAATTAATTATTACTTTTACCATCAGTGACAACTTTTATTTCCCCTTCAATCTTGCTGCAATTCCCAATTTACATTGCTGCCACTGGGGAATCTGTAATTATGTGTGGCACTCCTTTTAACCACATACCTCTCCATATTCTCTCCACAATTCTCACATGAAATAACATCTCCCTACACAAGAGCAATTCCCAAATACCTGGGAATTTGGGAATTCCTCTTTTTCCTGTTGTTGATGCCTGCTCTATCCTTTCTCCCATTTGGAGCATCCCTATGTACTTAGATGGGTGTTTGACTTGATTGGATTTGCTCCAGTGTTGCAGCAAAGAGCTTGTGAGCATCAGTCCTTAAACTGCACCAAGTGCATAGAGGTGCTTCTTAAATCACTGTTCACGCATGAGGAAGTTCTGTCTAGTGTTCAGCTGCTGCTTACACTGTCCTTCCCTAGCAATAGTTATACCTTCAGTCTGGATAATTTCTTACCATGGTTCCTCTTCCAACATTCTGGCAGGTGCTGCCAGCCCCCTGCCAGTGGTGGGGATAATGGTCCCAGCCATGCACTCTATATGGGATATGTTACAAACAGGGCATGAAGTCTTTCAGTTTTCCTCCCTGCTGTATGTGCAGAAGAAACCTGGAAAATGGAGTGGTTGGAGGGGATCATCTCCAAAGCCCACACATGCTAGTCCTCACTGTGTTTTAGTAGAGCTACGGTAGTTCATAATTAGTGAAGCAAGAAATGTGCTTTTTGGGGTGAGCCAAGCTGTATGAATTTGGTCAGGAGAGTTGTAATCTCTGGACTGGATTGCCCCACATAGGTTAACTTCTCTAATTTCCTCTTGATTGAACATGAAAAAAAAAGGCCTTTAATTATTTAAATTTAAAAAAAAAGTAGTAAGATTTGTATATGACCTGCTGCAAGGGAGGGAGCTGATTTCTAAATTCAGTAAAAGCCAAATAGAGGTATTCAGAAAGGGAGTTATGCAATTCAATTGTCCTTACACAATAGGCAGCCCATTTGAATATCTTTCAGGGTAGCATTGTAAGATCATCTGCTTAGATTGAGAATTAATCTGCATTTTTACAAGCTGCAAAATCTAAAACCTGTGTTAGCTAAGACGTAGATTCTTTGATAGTTTAGTTATTTTCAGAAGGTTATCAACTATCCCTGTCAAATTCAGGCACTTGTGAGAGCATAAATAGCAGAACTGTGTCAGCCCACAGTGACATCCTAGCCCCTCACTAGTCAACCTGCCTATTTCTCAGTCATCTGTAGGCTGGGAATAAATAGCTTTTGCAGAGATAGTGGGTTTTGATGTTGCTTAATGCCTGTTTAGCTGCCCCTGCCTGAAGAACAATTTGCTACATCCCTATATTGTATAATTCCTATGTTGTGAAATCCTTTTGTTTTACTCCACACCCACTTAAGATCATTCCCAAATTTGCTAACTGCAGATTTACCAGGTTCAACTCCCTCCATTCAGTAAGTCCAGCATGTGTATGTGACCGCTGAGATTTCAGGGAGCTTTCTGTTAATTACATTGTGCTAAGGAAACGTCCATCTTCTATGTTACCCAAATTTTGTAGGAGAGTTTCGTTCCACTTGCATTAATTGCTGCAGCTAAAGTAATGAAAATGCCCCTCCTTATTAATTGCTTTGTCTTATTGATTGTTGCGTCGTCAATTTATTACAGCTCATGGGTCCCATCTAACGTGCATGGAGCATGATGGGTGCCCACTCTGCTGGTGTGGAGGTCAGGCTGAGCCAGGCACTGTCTGCTCGCTTTCCTGCCATCTTTGGGAGGCTCTTTGCCCCTATAGGACCCATGGGCTGGGGAGCTGTTTTGCAGGGCCTGGGTGCAGCTCTGGTTGGTGATGCTCCTGTTGGTGTTTTGTTACAAGATGACTGTCGTTTGACTTTTATGAGAGGAGACCTCTTTTCTGTCTGTGATGAGCTGCTTTTCTGTTGGGGAGAGACAGGTATTTTGAATGGAAAATGGGGTTTCTGTCTGCTGAGTTACATGGTTTCTCCTAAAGAGTCTTTCCTTCCCTTATTCTTGTTTTTGAAAGGTTGTAGTGTGGTGTGGCATTTATCTTGCCACATTTTCTTTGCCTTCAGGCTTGGTGTAGTCCATGGTGCAGTAGTGTTCCTGTCTAGGGGCACCAGATTGCCTTCTTGGAGGCAACTTTGTGAATACATCCCACGGCTCTTGTTCTCCATATGTGTTGGGATCTCTTTGCACTCCTCCTTGATCTGTAAAAGAAAGGCATATAATAAGCTTGTTACTGGGTACAAGAAGATCATACAGGAAATGAAGTACCCTTCATGTGCTGTCATGTGTCATCAAGGAAAGTGAAGGAGGAGAAATGGAGAGAGCCTGTGTCTGCTGCCTGGGTGTTTTACTGTTTTCATTGAGGTAGAACTGGTTGTTATACATTTGGAAGCAGAAGGTGTTTTTTTAAGCTCAGGAGCAAATAATTACTCTTGATTGATTCTGTAGCATTCTCTCCAAGTCCTCTCCAGCCTCAAACTTAGCAACACTGACAGCACGAATATTTTCTAGCTTTTGTTGCTAGTACCTAACATCTTTGTAATCCTTTCCTCCTGTTTCTTAAGTAAGAGGGCAAAAATGGGAGAGCTATAGCATGAACTTTTAAAAATATGTAGTTTTTGGATTATTATGGGTCTCCAGGCGTGTGCTAGAGCAGTCATTCCAAGACTTGCTCTTGTGCCTTCCTGCACTGCGGCCGGCATGTTTCCAAGAGCAGTTTCCCCTGCAATGCTGTGACATCCTGGTTCAGCTTGCTGAGCACAGCAGTCCCTCCATTCTTGCTTGTTTCTTGCTGGAGAAGGTGAGAGGGATTCTTACTGGGTTTTGTAGGTGCTCACTTTACTTGAGCACATCCCTTCACCATGCAGTGGGAAGCACCAGCTGCATGTTTCTCCTGCTCTGAGGCCGTCCCATTTTATCCATTGACTGCACTGCTTTTCTGCGTTTAGTGTGAACACAGCTTCTAGTACAGATCAGACTTCACAGGCATTCCACTGTAGCTGTTGGTGTTAAAATTCACAAGATGCTGTGACAAGCAGGCAAAGCTTAGGACTTTCTGTCCTGAAAACATTTACAGTAACCAGTCACAGCTCTGTGTGGCTTCCCAGTTAAATACAGAAGGAGCTTGTGGTTATCCTGAGAAGGCATTTGGTGACCTGTAGCCTTGGGGTATCTACTGAAGCCTGGGTGCAAGGAGCGTGTTGCAATTTGTAAGAGAAAATATGTGTCCAAGCATCAAAAATAATTGTTTCCTTTTGGTAGGATGTGCTGAATTTTGGAGCCTGGCATGTTTTTCTAAAATTTGCAAAATGCCCCCTGTAATGGAAGATGACACCCGCCTCGAGTGTATTTTCACGGGCTGTCTGGTATCCATCATTTACTTGCTTGACAACGTCACTCCATCTCTTTAGCTTTAACCTGCAGTTGAGGGTGGTAGTGACAACTGAGTGTGTCCACAAATACACTGAAACCCATTTGTGTGCTAGGCTAAGAGTGTTAGAGGTGGACGTGCTTTTCATATGTCCTCCCCGGATTATCAGCTGACATCATCTTCTGCTTCTCTTATATATTAGGTGTGCAGATTTTGCTCAGGTTGTATCATTAGCACACATCTTATTTTTCCTCTGTTAAACCTGTCCTACTTGGACTGTGTGGATTTCTAGAATTAGCTTTTGGAGTCTCCCACTTGGAGTGTGTGTATGGAGAGGGGAAAGATTTGTATACTTAGGCAGTGTTTCTTCTACAAACATCCCAATGGTTTGGGAAACATGCACATTGTGGAGTCATTTTTACGATCCAGCTGACCTATGAAAAATTCCCTTCATAGGCTACCTTGTAATCAGATGAATGGACTTCCAGGCAGCAGAGCTGATTGGGCTTTTTTTTTCTTTATCTGATTCAGTGTGTAACCGTGTCATGAGCTCGCCCTGGTCTTATATCACTGAGGCTTGACATGTTGAGTTGATCACTTGTTCATTCCCACTTATGCCTCACTACTCACTGCATCATACTGCCCTTTAATTGGAGTTATGAGCCTCTGAGATCAGTATGTGAGGCTACAATGGGAGGCTCCCAGTGCTGGGCAAGCGCTTGCCTGTGAATAAGCAGTTGGATCTGCTGTGATGACCTGTGACAGGGCTGGGTGTGTGGGTGTGTATCCTGCAGTGATGCTGTGATAAAGGCACTGTCTGCTTTCCTGTTCCAAAGGGCTGATTGAATCTCTGTGTGCTACGGGAGACCTTTCTGGTGCAGAGAAGGGTGTCTTTTGTTGTAAAATGTAACTGCCAAAAAATTCCAGTACTGAAAATACTTCTCTGGACCTTCTGTCATCTCAAATGTTCGAGTTGCATGAATTCTCTTAGTTTTTCTTTCTTTGGCACAGGAGGTTGTAAGAGATCTTCTTTCGAAGACTTCACACACTCTTCCTTCAGCAAGTGGTAGTTGCCCATCAGCGTGTTTTTTCTAGCCCTGCCCAGATTAAAAACTACAACCTTCTGTCCTGCCTTGCCTCAGAAAGCAAACTATGCTAACCAACGTATTTTAAAATAAGTGTGCTTTTTTTTTAACTGGAAGAGTTGTGAAGCTGCTTCTTCTTGCTCTACTTGTGTGTGATCCCAGATTGTCATGTCCGTCTACCTCTCAGCTCTTATTCGAAAATCCTGTCCTCCTTTCTTCCTTGTTTCCTTTAGCCTCACCTTGCCTGTCTGATGAGGATTGTAGGTGTTTGCTGCCCTGTGGTGGGGTTGTCCCAGATGACAGCTTCTGTGTGAGCTGCTTGGAGCATGCAGGAGATGAGAGAGCAGGACTTCCTTAGTATCTGTGATTGCTGCTGGGGGTGTGTGACCCAGCAGGGTTATCTCAGGACTCAGATAATGCTGTCTGTTGCAGAATTATCTCTTCCTTGTGCTGAAGTTCACTTGGGCTGCTGTATAAGTAGGTTGTTCCATGTAAAGGATCCCTCCCTACCCTTCTCTAAAATGAAACTGCTCTCCCACTGGTCCCTGGGCATTTCTGTTCTGGTTATGGGTTTGTTGGGGTTTTTTGCATGTTGACATTAACAAATCTGTGTGATGATGTATATCTGAAATACCATTCCTTCCCTGTAGATCTCAAATGCCTTGTTAATGAACTTTTTCACTGTTGGAATAGATGTTCTATTTACAACGCCAGGAGGTTGAGCTGGCAAACGTTAAGGAAGAATTTTAATTTCCTGAAATCTGTTTAGATAACTTGATCCATGAGTGATTGCCAAGATAAGCGTCCAGTCCTCTCTGGCTGATTGATCGTATGATGTGATGTACCGGTACTTGCAGTGCATCACAGACTCCTGTTGGTACCTCATGCTGCTGTGCATCATCCAGAGGTTCTGGTGCCTCAAAGCAGGGGGCCACTTTTGAGAGCTGGACCTTTGGTCATGCCCAGCACGGCTGTTGTAAAAATGGGGGTACTTGAAAACTTTTGCTTGTGAATATGAAGTGCAGCCTGTACTGCAGAGAAGTCTGCTCCCTGCCCCTTCGCTAGGTTTGAAGTTGTATTGTAGAGCACTCGTTGGCAGTGCAACACTTAAGAAAGAGCTTTGCTTCAGTCACTGTCAACGTGTAAAGTGTTTTCCTGAGTGATGTGGCATCTGGCACACTTATCCTGTGAATTTTGCCTTGAGCTAGAAAGGATTTGAACTATTCCTTGGATGCAGGATACAGATACTGCCCTGTCTGTGTAGCTCTCAGGTCCTCTCCTCCTAACGTGTTAATGGAACAGTTGTACGACAATGAGGAAGTCTTAGTCCTGGATGCTACATATAGGTGCAGTTCCACCTTACAATGAAGAGCAATATTTTACTGCTGTCTGCTCTTACTCACAGGTTGTATGTTTTTTATTGTGTCTACCTTCATGATGGGTTGATTTTTCTAATAAGAGCTGTAGAAACTCTAAATATATTCTTGTATAACCATTTGGAGGGTGTTTATTGTTGTAGCATCAAAGTGCTTCAAAGGAGTGTGGTAAATCAGCTGTAGAACAGCTAGTGTGTTGCCACAATGGGTAGATTGTGTACGTGGTCAGACAGTGATTTGGGGTTAAGATGTAAAATCTCTTGATCAACCTCCCGTATGAAAGTTGGTAGAACTCATGGCACTAATTTGCTTTGATGCTTTTGAAGTCATCCTTTAAGTAAGCTGGTGACTAACAGAACAGCAGATGCACTATCAGAAATTCCCTCTGTACTCTCAGAAATGGATGGTGCTGATGATATGATTGAAGTTACTTAAAGGAAACACAGAGGCAGTGAAAGGGAAACGTCCCTACAGATTCAGTTAAAACAGGTAAAGGCATCTCGGTGAGTCCACCATAACTTCCATTTCCAGAGCAAGACCATTTTCCATCATGATATGGAGTGGTTTGCACAAGCCCTGTCATTGTGCACGACATGACAGTCCTTCTCAGCCCAATCCCAGCCACATTGAGGAGAACACCAGATACATTTCACAAATGTATGCGTCAGATTCTAGCACCAAGACTCCATCTGGACTGTTTTGATCAGTGGGAACACACCAAAATGTTGTTGCCGTTTTCACTTGATGAGTTGTTTTTGTTACCTTCAGGGTCAGAACTATTCATTCGTGCTGTTATGCTCTCTCAGCAGCGGTGACTTTTCCATTTTCCATTCCTTGGTGCACTGTTGATGCTGGATTGCTGGAACAGGAAGGTAAAAGGTTGAGTCTAGAGACTGAAAAAAAATGTCAAGCGGCATGCTCTCTGGGGTTAAGGAAGGCGGAAGCACTGTTTCATTCTCTAGAAGAGCGATGGTCTGCCTGCTTTTCTGCAGAAAATGTAATTTGTTTTGCATAACTGGTTATGAGAGAGCTGGAATTCCCTTCAGATGTGGATTTTAGTCTGTTTTTCTTCCCAGTTGAGTTTGTGTTGGACCTTTTGAATGTAAACCATGGAAATCTGGCTACCTTGAATTGGGGTACATTCAGAAAGAGTACCTTGAATTTTGCCATTTTCTGCTCAGGTTATGAGACTCACACAAGGAAAAGATTAAATTTGGATGTGTCAAGTTTGAAGGTGCAAGATCGGAGCTATGGCTCTCAACAACTTTTATTTGTGAATTTCTGTTTCCCTTTGACTGTAACTGGGCTGTTAATGTTCTTGACTAGAAATGAGATGTGATTACAGTGGAAAATAGAGGCTGGCACGCCCGAGTGGGCTATTGTGTCATTATCCATCAATCGCAGGCAACAAGAAAACAGGTATTTAGCACAGAAGGACACATAGTTATTATCCGCCCCATTCCCCTGCAAGCCACAGGGTGCCTTCAGGACTCTTATTAAAGCTTTAATACCTACAGAGATCACCATTAATGCTGTATGCTGCAGGATCAGAGATCAGGAACATTGCTGTCATTCTACATCTGCACAGGACAAGGGAGCACGTTAGGAGAAAGAGCACTGAGAATGCTGGCAAACAGCAGCCCTCTGCACTTCCAGGGAAAGGCATCTTGATCCTCTCGTTTCAGAGGGGGAGAATTTCTTCTTGCATCAGATCTAGTGGCATGTTTAACCCAACATGTTTGAACAGGATGTCAACTAAGAGGTCCTCAGTACCACTGTGTGACCAGCTTACTGAATCTTTGGCTACGATTGCTCCCAGAAGAGGGCAATGGGGGAAAATCCTGAAGCCGTTTTGTACAAGGAGACACAGGAGGGAGGTGGAGTGTTCTTCCTGGCTTCTGCAGTCACAGAAGCTGTACAATGTGCAGCTGACTTGTTGCAGTGAAGTGTCTGATGCAAAGTAGCTCTTAAAGTTTGTTTTGCTGTGCTGTTGCACTATGCATATGTGTTGACAGCTACTAGATGTTGCATCCAAGTGTCCTCCTGCATCTCCATCACTTCAGGCCACCTGTAAGTTTGGTTAGTTGTGTCTTCCAGAGGATGAACAAACAGCTTCCAGAAGTAGATTCCCCAAAGGACAGGGGTCTAAAATCAAGTGGATCATGTAATGAATTACCTTTTTGCTGAGGGTCAAAGCTATCAAGCTGTAAACTTGAGATTTAAGTATTTAAATCTCTGAAACTGTCTTCTATAGAACAAGAGGCTGAAAGAAATTCTCTCCTGGTTTCATAGACAGCAGGGGAAATCTTAGTGTTTGTGATGTACAGTCCATGCCTTAGCAGGAAATTAGCAATATTCAAATGGGCTTCCTGTACCATTTTTGAGGCAAAAAGCAAACACTTGATGTACTTTTCCATCAAGGATCTCGGGAGCAGAGTTAACAGAAAGTAATTTTAAGTCCTCAGAATGCCAAGATATATTTTCATACATGTAAAATCCAGTTGAGAAGTCTCACTAAGAAGCTGTCTCATAGTGTGAAGCTGTACATTGATGATATGATGACTAAGGTATGTTGCTGTTTATAGCCCTTGGTTTTTGAAAGCCTGATTGAGCCTTCCCAACTTGTGAACTTGCTGGAAAAGAGACCTGAGGTGGTTTGTTGGGTTTTTTTTCCCCTGACAAGGTGTTCTTCTGTGCCTGGTCTGTGTGAGATCCCTGCTTTGCCCAGTGCGCTGACTGACTTAGCTTGTCTGTTTTTCTTTCTTCTGGTGCTTACTGGGACCATCATTAAATGTAAGAAGTGAATTTCAAAGTGTTTCATAGACACCTCGTAGTGACAGGCAAATGATTGATCCATCTGATTTGAAGAGGAGCAGCTGGCAGCATCACCTTTCTGGTGGTTGATGCTGCTGAGAGATGAGCAGCTGCACACAAGGAGCCACCAGTGCTACCTGTGTCTGTCAGTCCCTGGTCTGCACGGGCCGGTCTCTGTGTGGAGCCACGTGTTGCTGCCTGGATTGATACATCCCCAGGTATTGGAGACTCACAAGAAGTTCATGTGACTATACCTGACAATACCACCTGCTCATCTCAGTTTAAGGAGATGTTTGTGCTTGCTTCTTCCCCTTCCCAGTCACTCAGGAATTCAGTCAAGCTGGAGCACTTCTCATACAACAAGGAATTGTGGTGTTCTTTTCCTTCCTTGGTGTCAGGGCTGTCACAGGACCTGCTCTCCTGCATACTCACCCCACTGGCTAAAGTCCTCTCCTGAAGAGCTGAGGTCAGCTACTGGATATCGGAGGCTCAATATTTCCATAGGAGAGTTGCTTCTTCTGCCTCTTGCACCCTGACAAGGCATTAAGCTCATTTCTTCAGCAATTCTGGGAGCAGGCCAGGAAGGAGGGATCTGGATGTATCTCTGGATGTTGTGCAGTGGAGTTGCCTGGATGAACGTCTTAAAGCTCAGTGCCCCTGTCAAGGAGGAGCTGCTGGGTCGCACTGGAAGGTGTGACACCCACTAGTGTTACGTTGCAGCCAAGCCAGGCTGGCAGGAGAAACTCATTTCCTTCTAGAGGGCTCAGATAGCTCAGTTCTCGCAATGTGCCAGGTTTCTTGGGCAAATACTGACCCAAGAGAGAGATACTGACCCAAAAAGAGATTAAAGCAGCTGTTTCCCAAGTCAGCTTCTAAGAAGAGCTCTCTTAAGAGACAGCACCTGCTTAGATGTAGAAGTCAGTACAGGTGCTAGCCTGAAGATGTTCAGCTGCTTTATGGTTCTGTCCAGGCATGACTGTTAAGGATCTGGGTTTGACTTTTGGATGGGCCACCTCAAGGTCACAGTGACATGCTAGGGATCATCATTGAGAAGACACAAGTAAGTGTTGCACTGTTGGTTCATTTCCCCTGGCAGCTGACTGGGCTCTTTGGGATCAGCCTCAGGCACCCACTTTTTCCAGTAATTGGGAATTTGGGGATGTTGAGAAATGAAGGACAAAAACCTCTTTTCATCCACGGAGCTTCTCCTTCTCCCCAGGGTTTTTGGGTCTTTTCCTTTCAGCAGAGAGGCTCTCCTGCAGGGAGCTTGTCCGAGCGCTGGCTGCAGGTAAAGCATTGACAGTGAAGGCTCTGAGTGCTTAATGCAGTGGGCATAGAAGTGAGTTTGGAGGCATGTCTGAGGGAGCCTCTAGACTGCTCTATTCCCCTTCTGCAGTTGGCGTGTTCTTAGTGAATGTTGGCTGCTGTGCAGGACATCCTGTGCTCTGGTCTGGTTGACCTGCTTGCGTTCTGCAGCTACCTGAAAGGAGGTTGTAGCGAGGTGGGGGTCAGTCTCTTCTTCCATGTAACAAGCAATAGAACAAGAGGAAACGGTCTCAAGTTGTTTAGGGGAGGTTTAGGTTGGGTATTAGAAAAAATGTCTTCATCAAAAGGGTTGTCAAGCCCTGGAAGGAGCTGCCCAGGGCAATGGTGAAGTCCTCATCCCTGGAGGGGTTTAAAAGCCATGTAGATGTGGTGCTGAGAGATGTGGTTTAGTGGTGACCTGGCAGTGCTGGGTTAACGGTTGAACTTGATTATCTTAAAGGTCTCTCCCAGCCAAAACAATTCTGTGGTCACCATGCAAGTCAAGTTGGAAGTTGGAATTGATGTGTAATCCCATGGTTACATGCTCCAGCAAAAGGACACACTTTTTTTGGGTGTGGTGCCTTTAAATGCTTAATCAAATATGCTAAATTGGCTAGGAATGAATTTACCCCTTTAAGGCAGGTCTTTCCAGCCTGACTTTTTTCCAGCATGATTTTGCATTCAGATTGCTCTTTGGTGTTTTGATGTTGTGCTTCAAATCTAAGAGCAAGGAGCTGGGCCTTTCCTCATTGTTCTCCCAGCTTCCTTATGGCCATTGCTAATTGTAAGGTGCCCCCAAGGGAAATGTACAGGAAGGTCCTGGGGTTGATTAGTGCATTGTGCTTAATCTTTATGTTGTTTAACAGCATTATGGGATGAGATGGCCTTTGAGGAAGAAGGTAGCCATATAACAAAGTATTGAGAAATATGTCCAGGAACTAGAGCAGTGTTTTGGAGGGAGAAGTGAAATCCCTGTGTTGTGATCAAAGAGAGTCTTTGAAGCAGCTGTTGTTCAAACACAGAGTCCAGGCAGCAGACCATGATGAATCAGAAAAGGAATATAGATGAGGCAGAGCCATGTGGACCCTTCCCTAGAGCCGTCTATGTATAACGATAATCAATATGCTAAATATTTAAGTACTCTTTTTATAGTTTTAAATATACTTTTCAAACAGAGGATTCGACCTGATTCATACTTTTTTGGCCACGGGAACAAGTGTTTGATATGGATAACCTTCTTCACTTACTCTATAGTAAGTCCTTAACCATCCCTGCTTCTCTTTGGCTATGGAACAGGAGCACAGCCAGTAACATCAGAGGACAGAACTTGTCCCCCTTTGAGCTGTTATCTCCTGATGCCCCCAGACCCTCACTGCCTGAACTCTAGAAATCCTCTTCTGACCCCTCTGTACTATATAAGAAAAGCTTGCGTTTTAAAATATCCATATTTTTCCAGTGATCCTACAATGCTAATCTGCAACGGTGCCCTCTTCAGAGGGGTGAGGGAAGCTGGAGGTTAGAATTAGCTGGACAGGGAGACATTCAAGCTTTCAGTGGCAGGTAACAGCTGCACTTTCTGGTTAAGAAAACTTTCAGGTGTGTTGAAATCCCCTTGAAGGGTGAGATGCAGAAGCCACTGATGTCGTCCACCACCTGAAGCTGGCCCTATAGAGCATGTGAAGTCCTAGGCACATTGCATGTCTCCTCAAGCTTCGACACAGTGCTGTTATCCTTCCTGGAGCCGTAATTGGGAGCTCCTCTGTACCAACTGTTTTGGTGGTGGTCTCAGAGCAGGACTGAGTGTACTGACAAGTGAAGCAAATGCTCCGTTTAAAAGATAAGCACTTCGAGAGTCCTAACTTGGAAGTGAATTACAGTTCAAAACTCAGACAATAAAATGTAGAGAGCTGGCACAGTCTGAAAGGCAATTTTTGCGTATATTTGCAAAAAGGATGTCAGTGGGGGGAGATGAGTTGTAGAAAGATACTGGGGCTTGCTTAAAAAGAGTATGGCTGTTATCCAGGGAATTTAGAAGTCGTAGGAAGAAAACTGGAGATGTCTCAGCAAGCTAGATGGAGTGTCTGGGGAAATAAGGTACTTAAAGGATGCAGACTGGCACCTTCTGCTCAAGGACAAATGACCTGGATAACAAGGCAGAATGGGAGGCCTGAGGAGGGCTCTCTGGGAGCAAGTAGAAATGGAAACCTTAGAGTCACAGTGGATGCTCCCAGTGCAAGTGGGTAATGGGTTTGGTATGAAAGGAGTATGAAAAAGAGGCACTGGGTGCTATCAGAGCTAAAATAATCCTTATAGAGCATCTTAATATGTTATATTTACATACTACATCTTTAGAGTTCCCTAGGTTATCCCAGCGCCTCAGTTCTGTGTTAGTGCCAATCATGTTTAACATGCCCATCAGGGGTGTTTGTGAAGTTACATTCTGGTAACTTGGGACTGATGCTAACATCTTTGGGCTCTCAGTCTCAGGCCTCCTCTGACCTTGGAGGCCATGAGTCCTGAGCATGCTGTGCTGGTTGGCATCAGGTCAGTGTTGAAACAAACACCTTGCTGCTAAATGCTTCAAGGTGATGTTTAATGCTCTTCAGCTCCATAGCATTGCTGATGCCCAGGAGCCAACATCCTCCTTCCAAGTGACCATTAGCTCAACTTTTATGCAAGATTCATCTCAGCATTAGTCTTGATAGGAGCCTGTAATGATAATACACAGCAAGGTTGTTTGGATCCGCTTTGTGGTGTAGCCATCCTTTTCCCTTCCATATCCTGAATCTTCTGCCTTGACTGTCAGCTACTCAGCAGTAGAGTACTGGATGCTGATATATAAAAAGAAGTCCCTGAGCTGCAAATGTTTAGGGAGATGAAGAAGGCGCCTGGACTGGGCAAAGTCCTACCACACTAGGAATTTGCTTGTAGTTACTGATCCTGTAGGAAACACCAGATTGCTGAACTACCCTGCAGCAGCCTGGATTGCTCTCATTTCTTCATCTCTCTATGTCATGCTATATTTTCTAAATGTTTAATTACAGGTGGATTGTGGTTTATGGGTTCACAGCTTTTCTCATCTGCTTTCTGTCAAAGGTAAGCAGATGTACTTCCTGTTGCTCTTCGAGCTGTGTCCCTTGTACAGCAGCTGACAAGGAGCCTCAGAGATAAAAACTTCAGCATATGGAAAAACTGGGATCAGAAGCCAGTTCTGTGGCTGAGATGATCTTGTTCTGAAATGTATCCAGCTGATCCAGCTGTGGATGTGTGGGTTAGAGGGGCCTTTGGTGTTTGATCCCATATGCCTACTTTATTTGAAGACGAAGAGAGCCTTGTGCTCTCCCTGCCAACTTCCCTCCAGCTGCTGTGCAGAGATGAGAACCATGCCAGTGAAATAGGATGAGATTATGTCGTTTACATTGTGTTGCAGTTGAGGTTGTTAAATTTGCATTTTTTAAACCATACTCAAATAGGAGAAAAACCTGAAAGCAGTCTGATTTGTGGTTACACTTAGATAACCCGACTTCTGCCGTCAGCCACTTGTCTCCCTGTGCTGTGCCGTCCGGTGCACTTGGAGGATGGGACTGGAAAACACCCTGCAGATGGTGAGCGCTCGCCATTCTAGAAGTGCTCTGGGACTGTGGGCTGCCTCCTGGGGTACTACCTGAGCCTCCCCAAGGCAATAAACACCAGTCATTCATCGATTTAAATCGTTTTAAAATGATTTTTGAATGACTATCCTAATTATAGTAAATATGCATACAAGGGCTGAATTAACATCGTGTAAATGATGTTAATTCTGGTATTTTAATGTGACTGCTTTACTGTGCTGCCCATAAGCATTCCTTTGTCATAGTCTTTGTATGCAATTTTATGTTTGCTAATGGTATCTTCAGTTCATTTTTAACATGTGGGACCATGTCAGTCTTCCCGCTTGGTTCTTAGTCAGGAAGACAGATACCAGAACCTTTCAGGTCATGGCGCAGGTATTTTACATTTAATCAAACCATGAACAATATAAGGAAATAATTAGCTGAAGTGGTGTTTGGTTTTGTTCACAAGCCAGCTGCTGGAGGAGATCTGAGTACAGTTCACTTATGGTGCAGGCACCTCCTGCACTGCCTTGGTTGCTGCTCTGTTGTGGTAGCCAAGGAGAAAACTTTGGTTTATTAATGCTTGTGGATTTGGGGACTCCAGAGCTGAACCTTGGTTCTGTTCCAGAAATGACCTGCTGTGTCATCTGTAAAGCTGGAACTGACAGTTGCTGTTTCACCGAGTCAGGTACCCATGGCCTTTCATGTGACAAGGGACAGCGGCGTGCAGTCACCATCCCAGGGAAGAACTGGAGGACAGAGACATCCACGGCAGTGCTGGTTGCTACAGCCACGTCTCTGTGCGGTTTGGCTGCCCCTGTGGTAGCTGCTGAAGCATGACCCTTGGGATGGAGTACTTGGAGACCTGTCAGCTCTTTGTTCAGAGGCTCCAAAGTGAGATTTGACTGAAGTTTTTTAATGTTTGGCCAAATTCAGTTAAAGCGGAAGCCTGGTTTGATTTGAGCTCTGAAAGCTCTCCACATTTCAGATTTTCTAGGTCACTCTTGAATGCTCTAATTTCTTTTTCAGAGAAACAGTTAGAAAAAACTCTGACATCGATGATTTGTATTCTTCTGTCATCTTGGTCTTGGAGAGCACAGAGATACTTTTTTGGCAAGTTCTCCCCCTCCTCAACCCCCAGTTATCATCATTAGAGGGCTGTCAACAAGCATCAAAAATACCAGCACGCCAACTGTAAATGCTAATTGACAGATAAGCAGCCAAGGTGGGTAACTGGTGCCGTGCCTGACCTGCACCAGTCTGTCTCCTGGCCCTGTCAGTCGCTGCGTTGCCTCCCAGGGAAGTGTGATCAGAGTGATCTGTGCTCACGTACCCACACCTCGGTAGCATGCACAGCATCTCCTGCCCGTGTGAGTTAGCTGGGCTCTGCTCAGAGCGGGAGCCTTGCCTAAGTGGTACAATCATGAAGAGTGTAAACCAGAGGTGAGTTAAAACCAAACTCATGAGTGGATGTTCCATGTGCTAGGAGCGTGATCTGGGTTTTTTCCTACAGTTAGGCTTGTCTTTAGCATTTCAATCTTATTGATACTCTTAATGCTTCTGGTTTAACTTCCTTTGGGGACAAAGAGCCTGGAAACTGCTCTAGTAAAACTTCTTGCAGAAGCCTTGTGCCCAGCTGACATGCAGTCTCCAAAGTGGTTTTGGAAGGATTTCTTCACCTGTGGATGTCATAGATAAAGGATTTTCTCATTTTCTTTTCCTTTCTTCAAGTCACTTGTTCTTGTGGGGCTTGTCCCTGCTCAATGAAGGGCTTTGAGACGTTGCCACTTGCTGTTGGTGCTTTCTGCAGACAGACTCTACAGCTTCATGGCATCGCTCTGTAGGATCATCTCGTGATAGGATTGCTCAGTTGACTGGAGCCTACTGACAATAATATTTATATATTAGACTATCAGCTGTTATTCCCAATAATACAGATTTTTTAGTAGCTTTAGCTGAAACGGCTTGTACTGAATTGTATCACTTAGACTAGAATGCAGTATTGCATCTCCAACAGACCTCTAAGTGAAAAAACGTGTAACTGTGTTTGAAAGATGCCAAAGAGTAGCATAAATCATTGCTCCCAGCAGCAAAGTCCTGATGCTTTGTTTTGATGAATTTAGCCATTCAGAAAAAACAGTAGAATCTGCTCATGCCCTTGGAAATCCAGACATTTCCATGGCTGAGACATCTGTGTTCCAGTACTGCAGAGCTGTGCTGCCTTTTAAACTTCTCTAGTGAGTCAACTGTGTGTTTACTGCTAGTTTTGAGGGGGAGGTTCCTGACTGGGAGCACCAGAGAGGCATTTCTGTAGCATACTGATTTAGAAAGAAAAGGCCAAGCTGCTCAGAAGGACAGGATGTTGAAAATCCACTTGGAGAATTAATAGGCGTAGTGTGGGTGAGTCGGTGAGAGAGGTCCAGGATAAAATGTGTGAAAATGGAAGAGATTGTTACTGTCTGGGTACCAGGCAGTGCATGGGTCATACCCTGGGCTTATCTTCCGACCCCCCGTGCCCTAGCACTGTTTCCTCAAATTTTCAGAAATCTTTGTGATTTCACAAAGATCTGCTCAGTTGAAAGTGGTGAACTGGTAAAAGGAAGAAGATACAAATGAGAAAGAATAAGTAATGACAAGAACTAGAGGAAATAAAGGTTCTGGAAATATTTGGGATGGAATTTAGTAACAAACTGGGAGAATTTAAAGTCACTGAATCCTGACAATGTGTGTCCTAAATGAAGGACTCATTTTTGTAGTGTTTAATGATGATTGCAACCTTGGAAGTTACTTTATCAAGAAGAAATCAGTAAGAGAGAGCTTGTGGAAAAAGTGAGCAGGCAATCAGCAGGGTGTTAAGGAAATTAGGGAATAATTATGCAAGTGACACTTTCTGCAGTCTCTGAGAACTGAATTTGCAGTAGAGACCAGCACTACATGCGCTTAAAAAACATTTTCCACAAAACCAAAAATAATCTTAAGGCTTTCTGTCAGGTTTTATCTTCAATGGCTGGTAGAAAGTTGGAGCTGTGTGATGGATTGCCCTACCAAATGAAGTGTCCTCAAATCTAGTTGTCCTTGTTTTGTGAGCTCATCAGTAGGGTTGCAGCTGCCTGCTGAGGAGCTGCTGTTCTCAAGGACTTCCCTGAGCTCATGGAGCGGCCACAACTCTGCTCGTGAGGATGTGCACCCTGCCTTCTCTCCCTGCCCATGCTCGGTGGGTCCTGAGGCAGACATGGGCATTTCTAGCCTGCTCTTCTAGCACTGCCCATCTCTTGTGTGTGTGATGTGATGTGATGTGTACCCCACCTGGGAGAGGGAACGTGTCCATCTCACAGGAACCAACAGTCCCAGTGGGACAGCCTTGATTTCCACTTCCCTGTCTTTCTCACTTGTGTCTCCTCATGTGCCTTAAGGTGCAAACCTTCTTCTAGGCACGTAAAGCAGATAATACTCCACACTGAATAGACCCTGAGGAGTTTCCTTGCACCTGAGATAGCACACATCAGCCCTCAGCAAGGTCTAGGAAGGGCTCAGTTCTCTGTGAGGCAAAGGCAAATCCATGCTGGAAAGCAGTGCTTGGACATCAGTTGGCAGAAAGGAAACCCCTGAAGTACTAGAGGCAAATAGTCCTGGTAGGAAACCATGGCATTGGTCCATAAAGGGCAGGCTGTGGAGTGGGGAGGTGGTGGAACCTGACCTTAGAGGCAGTGTCTTTGATCATCAACTTTCTCTGCTGTGTTTTTTTGTAGAGGTTGAAGGATAGTTGTTGTTCCACTGCTGAATGATTCCCTCCTGTGAGCTCTTCCCTCTTGCTTTACATATTTCCTAGCATCTCTCTCACCTTCCACACAGCACTTTATGCATGATATATTGTGAGTTCTGAGTAAATAACTCCGGGAACTTGTTTTCTCATGTTCATGGTTTGCTCTGGGGGCTCTTGTGTGACTAGGCTACTGGGTCAGAGTACCTGGGAAGCTTCTGACTCACCAGGGGTCCCCAAAATAGCTTGGGGCTATTTACAGCTCCCTGACATCATTTGTCTGTACCATCCAGCAATGGGCCAGAAGAACAGCTGCTCTCCTGGGGCTTGGGAGACCTGGGTCTGTGTCTCATTATCGTCATCAAAATCTCATATTGTGGTGTTGGGAAATACAGACTGTGTGGTCTGGCAGTGCCTCCAGCGATGGGAGATGCCTCATGGCTTCATGCATTTGCAGCTCAGCCTAAATCCTGCCTGCCCGAGCACAGTCTGTTGTCCACAGCAGGTGAGAGCCACCAGGAATCCTGGCTGCTTGCTGCTTTTATGGGCTGCTCCAGGCAGGAGCTCCAGGCAGGACTTGCATTTATGACTCATTTCACCCTTAAATCATCTACATTTCAGCAAAGCTTGTGGATTTGTTGGGTTCCCAACATCTCTCCAAAGTATCACGTGTGGAGCTGGAAGCGATGTGTCTTTGTAGGCAGTGGAGCTCCTCTGCTACTGCTGTGCAGGTGCTCGAGGCCAGACCCACCAGGGACTGCTGCAGAGCAGTGGCTCACTGGCTGTGGAGCCAGTGGCCTTGACACTTGCTGGCACACTTCTCTGAAGGAAAGCCAGGGTTTCATGAGTGACATGAAGACTGACCCGAATATGAAAATTCTCTCACCTCAGTGGCATTTTTACTTGCATTCCTCCACAAGCAGCTGCCTTGAGGCCAGCCCGGTGATGACTGTCCAGCTGCCCCTTTCCAGCATGTAGACAAAAGCAAGTTCAAGCAGTTTCCCTCTTGTGCTCTGGTTACTCTGTCTCTGCTCTTCCCGGGAGGTGGCAAAGCCTCTTCTGCCTAGATCCTCTGGAGCTAACACACAGCTTTGTAGCCCTGTGCTAGAGCCAAGCACAGGCCATTCCCTTTCCACATCCATGGCAGAGCTCCAGCTAACTGAACCAGGAGGCTTTCTCTCCCTTTCACCCCATTTCACTTGTGAAACCTGTAGAAACCAGAGCTTTAACCCCTTTCTTTGCTTCTGACCAATCTGCTGTACTGGGCACATTCGTCATTTCCCCCCTTGTCTCAACAGGGAACTCTTTCAATTGGTGGCAAAGAAGTGACCCTTGAGTACACTCCATGCCCAGAGTTTTGGCGCTGCAAACGTGTAAGTATGCGATCAGAGAGCTGTGTTGTGCTTCCCCTGCTGGTCTCCTGGCAGTGGCACCAGAGGAGAGCGTTAGATACTTGCTCAGTGGCTGAAGATCCTTAAGACTAATACCTGTCCTGAAGCTCTTGCCCCTTCTAAATGTCTGTGGTCTTCCCTACCTTGTTTTTGGTACCACCTCTGAGTGCATGTTGGTTTGGTCCAGGAAGCCAGTGGTTTATGAACAGAGGGGTTTCATCCTTAGGCAGTGGTTCCCTTTTAACATGTGGGGAAAATAGTGTGTGGATCTTTTCTCCTTGAAAACCAAAACGAGAGTGTGATTCTGCCAGCCAGAATAGAACAGGCTTTTGCTCTGGTTCATGCGTATACCTGCAGGTGTTTTCACTGTCCAGATAACCAGAGCTTTCAAAAGCGTAACAGTGCAAACCACCCCTGTCTCATGCAGGAACCTGGGACCTACATTTGAGCATAGTAAGTGCAGCAGGGAAGGAAACACAGAAATGAGCCCAAGTCCAGACAGCAATTAGTACAGGCTGGAACCTGCCCTTTTCTGGGGAGGCACAGTTGCCGAGGGTCAGTTTTGTTACCGTGCCTTTCCTGCAGTTCTCCCAGAACAGGCACTTTTGGCTGCAGTGGGCTGGGAGGGGGGCTGGAGCAAAGGGCAGGGCTGCTGCCTGCGTCCCCACTGACAGCACGCCAAGAGCTTGCAGCAGGGCGGGAAGGGATCGGTTCTAGTTGGACTCACACTTGCACCACTGGATCACACTGGGCTACAAAGACCCTCATCCAGGCTAATTGGATGCACTCCAGCTGCCAGCAGAGCCATTGCTCGATGCCTCATCTGCGCTTGTAACGCTCCAGAGATCAAACAGAGACAGCAGTTTCAGACAGTGGTTTCACAACAGCACTCAGCGCAATGAGAAGGAGCTGGAGCATATGTCCCTGCTGTTGCTGTGCACAAGCGTGGCCTGAAAAAGCTTCCTTGTGCCTCAGAGCGTTTGCAGGGCTTCAGTTAGAGGGGAAAAAAAATGGTATGAAAGAGAACCAATGCAATTACAAAGAGCTTGAAGAGGAAGTTGGGAATGCTGTTTGGAGAGAGCTGTGAAGACCAGGATCTTGTCTCTTTCTATTTTTTGGTTCTGGGTGGGATAACCATCCAAGCCTCTACAGCTGTACCTCCTGGTTAGCAGACACCTCTTCACTGACTCCCCCTGTGCAGCAAATTGCATCAGTATCTACAGTTCAGCTCAGATAAGGACTTTGCCACTGCTTTAGGAGTGAGTTGAGATTAGAGAATACAAAGGCACCTTTGTATCCCTTGAGACACCAGCAATGTGGTGCCTGGCGTGAAGCTGTTTAGTCCAGTGTTACTTGAGGGGGAAGGGTCCTATCTCAAAGACTGGTGAAGTATCTCCATGGTGTGAACAAGCCTGTGCTCAGTTGTGTGAAAATCCTGTTCCCCAGGCAATCCCAGTTGGGAGCCATGTGATCATTCCTCTTCCATTTGAGCCAAGACCCCTGCTGCCATTACCCATCCTATTTCTCAAGCTCTCGCTGTAACTTTTTGGTGGCTGCTACTTTCTGAAAACACTGCAGAGTCTGGCCTTGTGGAGTAGGTTGTACCCACTGCTGTCAAAACATGACTTCCTTATGCTGTCCATCTTCCATTACAGTGTAAGGTGTGTACTGTGGGCTACAGATCTTCCTGCTCCTATTGCAAGCTCCCAAGAGATGGTAAGTATATCTGGTCCCCCGTGCTTGGTTGGTTAAAAGTTTCATCTGCCCTGACAAGTAAGTTTCTGTTCTGGCATCCCTTTTGGTGGACTAGCTGAGAACTGTGTAGCAGGTTTATTAGTTGTGCTTCATTTAGACTCTTCTCCCTGTCCACACTAAGGATGTTACAAGTGGATGTGTTCTCTGTTCTTGTGAGGCTTGGTGGAAAGGTGTCTTACTGCACAAAGCATTCCTTCCTATTGCTCTGGCCTTGTCCTTCATCCACAGAGGTACAAGTTGCCTGTCCTCCAGGACTGTGAGCTAGTACTGCTGGCCATAGGTGAGGTGGCTTCCCCTCAACCCACTTTCCTTGGGATATGCAGCTACATGTTTTTAGTGTTATTCTTTTAAGGCTCTCAGATTAGAGTTGAATCCAGGATCTGAATTGCTAAACTCACTTTGCTGACTGTAAGAAGTACATGGAAAGGAGTTCCGCTCCTTCAGGAGCTTCTTCTCACCCCACCAGCACCTCTGCTTTTTGGGGTGGGAGATCACGGGAGCCAAAACACGCTCCCTTGAGGAACTGCTTTCTTTGGGATGAACAGATATTCCAGGCACTCTGTAAGCTTTGACTGTATCTTTGAGCAGACTTCTGATGGCTTGCATTTCTTACCCACATACCCCAAGCAGAAGGGCACTAGAATAGCTGCTGATGCAGAACTCTTTATTTACTGAAGCACCATCCCTGTGGTTGTGCTTTCCTTGCACTGTGGCTCCTCCATCAGCATTATGAAGGCAAAATTCGTGGAGCTGGCCCAGCACAGCTGTGGGTTGTAATAAAACTGCCGAGGAGCAAATTAAACAGAGCCTTTAAGATGCTGTGAGGACAGATTGCGGTTCATGCTTCTTACTGACCTGCTTCTGTTGATTGTGAAAATGTGTAATAAGGTAACCTCTCTATGACTGTCCTTTAATTGCTGGGTGAAACAAAACAACTCTCTAGGTATATGCAGTCGTTAGTGCAGCTTTGTGTGAGTTCTTGTGTGCTTTGTGCCTTATGGTGTTGAAGTGGACTTTCATGTGCCTCTCTTCCAGGGAGCAGAGCAGGCCCAGAGTCCAGAGGTGGTTCTGAGGGAGAGGATGTGCCAGCTGAGCAAGAATTCAGTAAGATAATTGCTCTCCCCATCTCCAGGGTCGTGATTTGCATGGGCAGTAGACAGCTGCACATGCAGACTGGTTTCGTATGCAGATTTTACGTGAGGTTCTGCTCATGAAGTTTAGCCAAAACTCTGCATGCTGCAGACTGCAGACAGATTAGTAGGGCTCTGTCCAAAAGGAGCTGTGCTGACAGCCAAGCAAGTGATTGTGCAGCTTTCCCAGCGCTGGTGTGCTGCCTGCTGCTCAAACAGAGCGAGAATGGGGAGGTGCCCTGGGGGACACGTTAAAGAGTGAAGCTTCATTCTGCGAAGTCTTGCACTTTGTGGGAAGAAGCTTCAGCAGCAGGTGCAGGGATGTCTACAAAGATGTCTGACTTTGCAGCCCCACAGCTTTGGCTTCCCTTTCCAACAGCTCTAGAAGCTCAGGTAGGGATCTCTTTTGAAGTGAAGCCAGATGCTTCAGAGACCTTCAAGCAGAGAAACTTGATGGGATTTATCTTCTCTGTATTGTATAAGTAGGCTGGGGGGCAGGGTGTTTCCACATAATATCTGCCTCATCTGTGGTGAGTAGTCACCTGATAAAGCCAGTGATTGTGTTATGATGCCTCTTGTCTGTGACAGGAGAGGTCAGGTAAAGAAGCACAACATGAAGCAAGGCAGTGGAAGGATGAGCAGTATCTAGCTTGTCCTTTACACACCTTATGTCTCCCATTAAGACATGGGATATGCAAAGGGCAGAACAGGTGAACCTTTTATAAAGGACACTGCTATAGTGGCCAGAAGATAAGAGAAGAAAAAGACATATTGAAACAGTGTATGTGGAACCAGTCCATTTCTCCTCTCTAATAGCAGAGACAAAGCTTGAAAAACCCGAGCAAGAGTTATCAGGACAACTGGGATCTCCAAAACAGCCACTCCAGCCCTCAGTTCCTGCTCCAGAGCAGGAGTGTCAGCCTCAGGAACAGGAGCCAAGGAAGAGAGATGAAGGGAGAGAGCGACGGCCCTCGCAGGAGAAGAGAAGGGACATGGACCGGCACCAGGAGCTGCCTTCTCAGAGGGAAGCAGAGGAAGCCACACCACAGGATGGTGGAGGAAGCAGAAGTGAGTGTCATAGGGCCCAATTTTGGATTCCTCTTGCTTGCGCTCTATGAGGCCATGAGGCCATCTTCAGAAAGGGCAGCATCTCACTAAAACCTCTGGAGGCTGTTTCTGTGTTGTGCAAATCCATGGCATCAAGTCATGGTGGGCTGTCCAGCTCCAAAGTTGCTGGCACATTGCCTTTAGGGAAATCGGTTCAGGACAAGCTGGCTTCAGGATGATGTAGTTAACTTGGCACAGCACCGAAAGTCTTTTTGGCCAGAAGTTGCCCTGGGCTGAGCTCCCCTGAGGAGGGATCTATTTTCTGCTCTGTTTTCTGGGAGGAAAGGGGTAGAAGAAGAAGGCAGTACTCTGAGCATCTTGCAGAGTGGAGAGGGAAGAAGTGATGGTTTCCAGACTCAACTGCAGAAGCCATGCTGTTGCTTTGAGTGGGTTTAACTGTTACCTGTGCTGTCACAATAAATGTAGATCTGAATCATCTTTTTTTACTGCTTTTTCTTTCCTGGCCACCTCCCTCATTGTGCTTCACAGCAATTATGCTGAAGCGCATCACTCGATTCACCCCACCAGAAGTGATTGTGAGGCTCCTGGCCCCGTATGTACGTCTCTCCACATCCAGCGTGCGCATCATGAAGAACAAGGCTGGACGGATGGGACAGACCTATGGCTTCATTGAGCTGGATTCACATGCTGTGAGTAGTTTCCTGCTTTCACATACTCCCCCTGTTGGCATCTATAGTCTGTAGAAGTAGAGAAACCACAGAAATATAAGAAATAGCTGTACTTATGAGGCAGCTGTCCTGGAGTGGGTCCTCTCTTCTGCCCGTCTGGCTAGGTACAAGGAATATCTGGTACAACTGTTGCTCTCTGGCTTTAGGAGCCAAAGATTGTCTGTTGTCACAATCTGTGATGCTGAGTGAGTTTCTTGCCTTAATACGTTTCTTCATAGATCCTCCTGAATTGGACCATCTCTTGCACAGATATTTTGTTTCCAGTGGAACTTGAATTCCATGGTTTCTGTCCACAGAAGGCCAGAAGAGACAGTCCCATGTTGGAGGACTCACACTTTCTGGTTCTGGGTGACTCCCAGACTTCATAGCTGTGCTTTGGCATTGGTCCAGGGGGTATTCACCAAAGCTCTTTGGAGCAACAGCAGCCACAGTGCTGTATTGTCTGGCAGTCCTAGGAGAATACAGTCTCTAGCTGGTTGCTGAAAATACTCATAGGACAAGCAAAGAACCTAAAAATGCATTTATCCTTTTTGTTGCATCCTAAATATCTTTCACTATAATTTAGACAAAAGTCTTGTGCTTTCTGTCCCTACTGTGGTCATCATGTGAGCACAGACCCTTCTTTTCAGGCAGACTGGGTTTGGGAAACAGGCTTATGTTTCCTTCTCATGGATGTGAAATTCTCCTTTCCTTTTACAGGAGGCGCTGAGGTTGCTAAAGATATTGCAGAATCTGGATCCCCCTATCTGCATTGATGGACGTACAGTGGAAGTGAACCTTGCTACCGGGAGGAGAAGGTACAGGCAGATGAGGCAGGAGGGTTGCCCTCTGTGTGATATGCTGTGAGGCTGGAGCTGTGTTGTCAGACCACATACTTAAAGGTTGGCACATGAATTACCACAGATATTCTGTAACCTAAAAATCTCTTGGAGAGTTGAAGGCATCAGAGCTAGAAGAAGCTTCAGTGATGGAGCAGTATGGGATTGAGTAATCATCATATCACATGGCCTCTTGTTGTCTAGCCATCAAATCCCACTGTGAGGGGATTCATGGGATCAGCTTTTTAAAAAGCAGTTTCATCTTTGAAAGCAGACTCATCTTTGCGGACACAGCAGTGTTATCATAGCTCCTGTGGAGACTGCGATCTGCAAAGTCTCTCTGTCTCCTGGGGTGGACACAATCCAACACGTGGCCCGTGAAGGTGGTCTTTCTGCCTTTGTTGGTCCTGCTGATCATCTTGAGCATACTGAGGTTAATGTGAAGGCAGACTGACATTAACCTGTAACCTTTGTCTCAACAGGAATGACTATGGGGAGCATGGTGACAATTCCTACTATGGCCCGGTAGGTCTGCACAGCTTCCCTGCTGGTCACCGGAAAGGGAGGGGATGCTGGGGGTTATAGGCCTGACTTTGTTGGGCTTTTTCCCTTTGGGCTGCTGAAAGTTCAGTGTGATTGAAGATGGGATGATAATGCTCAAGTGTGCTCTTTACTGCTACCCTGCCCATAACACTGTGTTTATAACGTACATAGAAGTGCAGGTCAGAGTGCAGGTGCTGCTTGAGAGAGCTCTGGGCTGGATTACTCTACACCACGCTTTTACAGAGTGACTTAATTGATGACTAATTTCAGTTCCCGGAACGACTGTTTCTGTGAATTCTCTTGGAGTGAATGTCTCTTCTCTAGTGCTTGTTACTAGACTGCAGGGCTCTTCCCATACTGAATAGGCTGGAAGCTTTGATATGGGGCGTCAGGAGCACCTCATTTAAAGATTGATGAAAGCTACAGAGGTCTTGTGCTTTGGAACACTGTCCATTGCTCCGTAGATGAAAAGCTCTGCCTGCTTTTGCTCTATTTAGGGGAGCTAAATGAGCTGTTTTCCTGAACTTTGGGTCTGTGAGAAGGAGAGGAAGCAATATGATGTTTGTCAAAGAGTCTCTGACCTGTTTGTGTTGTTTGCTTACTCCAGGGCAGAAGGGGCATGAGAGACAGGAGAGGTGGCGAATCACAGAGACGCACCAGAGCACAGTGTAAGTTAAGCTCTGCCTCACTCCTACTGTGGAGACTTTTCTTCCTTAAAAGGGCACTGACATGTAGAAATCAGCCCAAAAATATTTTTAAAGGCTAAGAGTAGGTTTATTTGCTACACCCACTTCTGAGCTCCTTTGCCAACTTTGTTTAGTCACATTTTCCTATCTGATGATGTGTTTCTCTCTGCTCTTACTGTGCAAAACTACATGCAGATAAAGGAAACTTGCTGTGTGCTTTTCCTTGTTGTGGTAAACTGATGGACTAAAACCAGCCTGGCAATTTCTAGATGAGACGAAAGAATATAAAGTGTATGTAGCAGTGCCAGTAGCTGGAAGAACACTCCTGATTGTTTTACTAATTTTTCCATGTAGTATCGCTGAGCTCTGTCTAATAACACATGGGAAATGAGAAGCATTCCTCACTTTATGGGCCTACCCTTAAAGCCTTTGGCTTTTCCTACAGAAACAGTTTGCTCCCCTTTCTTGTCGGGAGCTTTCATGCACCCACAGGCGGAAGGGCTGTGGGGAGAGTCATCACTTTAAACAGGAGCTGTTTGAAAGAGCACAGATCTTCCTTGTTCACAGGGGTGGGTGGACACGGAGCCTGGTATTTTACCAGTCATTACCCCATTCTTAGGGAAATGACTGAAGTTCAGATCTTTGTCCGGTCAAGTGTTGTGGTCTGGTGATCTCAGCCCAGCCCCTGTAAGAGTGTTTTGATGTGGAATTTTTGTCAAAATCCCAAACCAGAAAAATTGTAAAAACCCATCTCCCTTCTTACTACTTAAAGATGGTGTAGGATGAGTGATGTGAGGATACTGAAACCTCTCTCGCCAGGAGAGAAAAATTCTTTCCCACTCTTGATCCTTTCACTAGTGAAATACTTGCTCATGCTGTTGCCTTTGTGAAAGGCAGAACTTTGGAAGATTGTGGTATTAACTCTTGTCTCTGTTCAGCTCCATCAGATGTGTCCACATACATTTATGATCCTGAAACTGGGAATTACTACGATCCCATAGCTGGGACATACTATGATCCCAGGACTCAGGTGAGTGCATGGGCAGGAAGCTTTACACACAGAACATTTTTATAAACTGCCCTTCTCTGGAGATTTCACAGCTGGATCTTGAAGACAGGCTAGCACAAGACAGTATAGAGGCAACTTTGTTTCTCTCACTTTGTTTTTTGACCTGTGTAAAAGGGACACATGTTCCAAAATATCAACTTAGTGAGAGGCTAGAAACCCGTTAGCTGTGTGTTGGGTTGCCGTAGCTGCCTCTTTAGCCTCTGAAGCCCTGCCTTTGGAGGGTTTCTGGTCTCTTCTTCATTGAGTAGACTTATGAGCAGAGCATCCTTGCTAGATTTTATTGAAGATAAGTGATATGTGATTCCCTGTATTAAAAGATGGACAGCAGAGCTGTTTTCATCTGTGATCTCTTTGCTCCTTGACCCCAACCAGCAACAGTTACAAGGATGCCAGAAAAGAGCTATCAGCATAGGTTCTCTGAGACTGTCAGCTTGTTTTTGTGATAGTGGAGGTATCTGTGTTCTGAGTGAGCAGGGTGGTGCTCTGATGACCTGGCTGGGTTAGACTGTCTTATGCCCCAGCAAAGTTCTGAAGCTTTCACCCTCAGCTGTCTGAGGGTCTGCAGTTCCTTCTTACGGTGCTGATCTCTCCAGCCCGGTAAGGACAGTAAGCTAAATAAGAAGATTGCAGGCATTTGGCTAATTCTGTTCCAAATGCCTCTTTCAGAGAGAAGTCACGATAGACCGAGAAGGCTGCTCCTCCCCTACAGAGAGCAGAAGGCGGCGGCATGGGAGCCAAGAACGGACAAATGAAAGGAAGGAGCCACACAGCAGGGACAACAGGGACAAAAAGGAGAAAGGGAAAAGTACTTCTGCTAAGGTAAATCCCTCCAAGCATCAGAATGTTCAGAGATCTGAGGCCAGGAAGCTGAGGTAAGAGAGGTTTGAAAACAGAGTAATTTATAGAGGATTCAAAAAGGGGGGATAATGAGAGA
This sequence comes from Brachypteracias leptosomus, assembly GCA_013401335.1. Classification (NCBI taxonomy): domain Eukaryota; kingdom Metazoa; phylum Chordata; class Aves; order Coraciiformes; family Brachypteraciidae; genus Brachypteracias; species Brachypteracias leptosomus. The sequence goes on along the minus strand of VYZX01016166.1, from coordinate 124,397 downwards.
AAATGATGAAATACATGGGGTCAGCAGCCAGTCAGGAATGCGGTTGTGATCTGTCCAGGAGGGATTTTCATTAAGTTTCCTGAAACTTTTCTCTTGTGGCATTAAGTTTGGACTTCTCATCCCTTCCTCATAGTACAGGATTCAGAAATATCCAGGTAACTGAGACATACGTTTCACTCACACTGCTGAAAGCACCCAGCAATTGTAACAGAGCCAACAGAAAAATAGCAGAGATGTTTAAACATACCAAGTCAGATAATAACAGAAACTCAGCTTTCCCCTAACCGCAGTTCCTGGCTGCTCTGTGCACTCTCTGACCCCTGTGCTGCTGATGGCCTAATGCCCAATCTTTTTTCAGAATGAGCCTGGAGAGGAGAGGTGCTTTGTAGAAGATGTCTTCAAAAAGCCATTGCCTCCCTCCATGAAAAAGGACGAGAGTGCAGGCCCGGTAAGGTGTTGCATAGCACTTGTCTTCCCCAGTCAGGTGTGAGTAGCTAATGAACTGCTAAACTAGAGTAGTATGTCCAGGGCTTCAGACCAGTTCTCTGTAAAATGTGTAGATGTGAAGCTTCACCCCAGCCTTCTTCGTGCTGCTGAGCGTACAAGTGAGTGTCACAGGCTCATCCTGTTGCAGTACTGGGTGACTGCAGTCTCTGGCATTTCTCTATCCAGTATAAGGAAGATCCTGAAAACACCACCACGCTGCTTGAGCCTATCTGTATGTTGTGCCACAGACACAGCAGAGAAAAATGGTGTCACTCTTCCTGGAGGGGTGGGTTTCTCTGTTCCCATGCTGGATGGCTGTGGAGGTGGCTTTGCACTGGTCTCCATGTTCCTTGTGCATACACAGAGGTGTGCAATGTGAGGTGTGCCCTGCCCCAGCTCCCTCACTGGTCTGAAGCATGCTGGGGCCGCTGTCACCATCACAGTTTAACAGAGAGTGAGAGTGGTGCAAGCTGTGACAGCATGGTGAGCTGCTGCAGCTGATCCTGAAATCAAGGAGATAGCTCCAGGAGAGCTATGGATTCCCCAGGATCAGAATGTCTCCCACCAAAACCACTGCCTTGTTTCTGCCAACTGCCTGGCTTCCTTGGAGGCCTGTTTAAGTGGGTGCTTAGCTATTTCCTGCACCGAGTCCATGCTGTGGTGGTCTTACCAGCTCATCTTGACTGTTTCAGAATGAGACTGGAGAGGAGAAGTTCTCTGCAGAAGATGTCTTTAAAAAACCATTACCTCCCTCTGTGAAAAAGGACGAGAGCGCGGCCCCGGTAAGTGGCTCCATTGGATTGGGTTTTGCCTTGGTTGAGCCTTCGTACATGACTAGAGAGGTTCACCAAAGCCTGACTGTGGCCTTGAGTGACAGAGGTGCCACCTTCTCATGCCAGAAGGGGGAGCGCTGGAGGTGGAATGGCAAAGGCAGTTTGTTTTATAACTCTTGAGTTTGTCTGTGGGCTTCTATCGTGGGAAAATTTGATACCTGCGTGTAAGCTGGATCTCCTCACTCAAGCATTCCTCAGGCAGAAAACTCTTCCAGCCACCTCCAGACTGAGGAAGGACAAACTGATCTCCAATGTTAGAAGTGACTGACAGTGACTACCTGCCAACAGCTGCTGTTTTGGTCAGCTTCTTGTGCTTCAGTGTGTGGCAGATTGGGAAAGCCTGGCGCCAAAGCACAGCCTGTCTAGAGAACAGAAGGGCTTCTACTCTGTGGTGTTTAAATGCTGGGTAGCCAACTTCTTTCCCCTTCCCTGCCTGGGCTGCTGGGATGCTGCTCTCTGGCTCTTGGGCTGGAAGAGAGACAGAAGTCACAGGAAGATTGGCTGGGGAAGCAGAGCCCTGCATGACTACGAGTTGTCACACTTTTCTGCCTCTTCCTTCAGCCCAAGGTGGTGAACCCTCTGATAGGACTTCTGGGAGAGTATGGAGGAGACAGTGACAATGAAGAGGAAGAGGAAGAAGAGGAACAGCCACAGGCGCAGTGGCTGCCTCCTCCCCACCCACCAGCACAACGCGAGGAGCAACCGAGGAAGGCCAAGGCCAGCGACGACAAGCTGACCGACTGGAACAAGCTGGCCTGCTTGCTGTGCAGGAGACAGTTTCCCAACAAGGAAGTGCTCATCAAGCACCAGCAGCTTTCCAACCTGCACAAGGTATGGGGGAGCTGGTGGCTGGGGGGCTGCATGTGTGCTGCTGGCTGCTTTTGGCTCCACAGCTTTGTGATCTGCGGGGAAAACGTGATGGTTGGGTGGGAGTTTGACACAGTAGCAGGCAAAGTTCCCATCGAAGCGCTGTTCAAGGCATTGTGTGAGCTGCTTGTCCCTGCCACGGGAGTGCTGTAACATCAAGCTGTGACTTTTTAAGCTGTAGCAAGATAGCTCAGGCTTGGGGAGAGTGGGGTGCTGGCACACACGAGTGTGATAGCGGTAAGAACTTGGCACGTGCTTCGCCATGTTCTATGCTGCCTTTGAGCTCTTGCTTCTCAGAAGGCCAAACTGCACACAGGTTAAAATAGAACTGGTTGCCTTCCATCCTGTGGAGAGGAAGAGCTCCTGGCCTCTGGTGGGAAGTGGGTAATTTGGGCTGCAAGAATCATAGAATCATTTTGGTTGGAAGAGACCTTTAAGATCATTGAGTCCAACCGTTAACCCCGGACTGCCAGGTCAACACTAAACCATGTCCCTCAGCACCACACCTCCACAGCCTGGAAACCCCTCCAGGGATGGGGACTCCACAGCTGCCCTGGGCAGCCTGAGCCAGGGCTTAACAACCCCTTGGGTGAATATTTTTTTCCTAATATCCAACCTAAACCTCTCCTGGAGCAACTTGAGGCCATTTCTCCTTGTTCTATCATTTGTTCCTTGGGAGAAGAGACCGACCCTCACCTGGTTCCACCCTGCTTACAGGGAGTTGTCAAGAGCAAGAAGGTCTCCCCTGAGCCTCCTTTTCTCCAGGTTGAACAACCACAGGTCCTTCAGCCAGTCTTCACAAGGCTTGTGCTCTAGTCCCTTCACCAGCTTTGTTGCCCTTCTCTGGACATGCTCCAGCCCCTCAATGTTCTTCTTGGAGTGAGAGGCTCAAAACTGACCCCAGGCTTTGAGGTGTGACCTCACCAGTGCTGAATACAGGGGGATGATCCCTGCCCTAGTCTTGCTGGCCACACTAGTGCTGAGAATCTACACACTAGCCAAGAGAATCACAGAATCACAGAATGTTAGGGATTGGAAGGGACCTCAAAAGATCATCCAATCCAATCCCCCCGCCAGAGCAGGATCACCTAGACCAAGTTGCACAGGAACATGTCCAGGCGGGGTTTAAATGTCTCCAGAGAAGGAGACTCCACCACCTTCCTGGGCAGCCTGTTCCAGTGCTCTGCCACCCTCACTGTGAAGAAGTTTCTTCTCATATTTAGGTGGAACTTCCTATGTTCCAGCTTACACCCACTGCCCCTTGTCCTATCATTGGATGCCACTGAGAAGAGCCTGACTCTGTCCTCCTCTGTCCAGCTGTTGCATCTGGTATAGTGAAGGTGCAGGAGCATGCTGCTTTACCTGTGCTTCTTATGGGTGGAGCAGATGACCCTAACAGCTTGTATCCTCTGCTGACACTGGCTTCTGTTCTCCTTTCAGCAAAACCTGGAGATACATATGAAGATCAAACGTTCTGAGCAGGAACTGGCGTATTTGGAGAAGAGGGAGCGTGAGGTGGGTCTGCAGTGGTGGGAAGACTTCTATTAGTGTGTGCTGCATTAGGAGGATATTGGTCTCAGGCAGACCCTCCACTTACGCACCGGTGTCTGTAGGCTGGGCATCCGATGCCTCCCAGAGTCTTAACTGTGGGGACACTCTGCATTTGGACCTGTAGATCATGCTGTGACTTCTAAGAGCAAGTCTCCTTCCTGCTTTTAGAGTGTGGTTCTGCTGTCCTCCAAGCCAGAATTGGACTCTGGGTTAAGTGAGACCCAGATTTCCATCTAAAATTGGTGTAGTTTATGGGTTTCTGCTGCTGGCCAGGACAGGGAGAGCTGGAACTGTCTGGAAGGTAGCAGAGCTGTCCCCAGTCCCATAGCTGGAGGGCTGCAACCACAGCTCTAGGGTCAGCCCAACAGATGCCATCAGGACAGAATAAGTGGATTGTGGGTCCTAGAAACATCTAGGGTTTGTGGGTCCCCAGGAGAGATTTCCAACCAGCTGAGGAGGAGATGAGGACTGGCTGCAGTGCAGTCTGGTGTGGAGTGTTGAATACTTCATAGCTCCCATGCTTACTTTATTTCCTCTTCTATAAAGGGGAGATATAAAGACAAAGGAAATGACCGGAGAGAGAAATTCCAGCAGATGGATTCACCAGAGAGGAAGCGACTCAGATACGACCGTGACTCGGAGAGGTAATGGCTGCTCTCGGTTAGATCTCTCTGGGACTGAGCACACCCAGGCCAGGATTCAGCCAGGGAGGGAGATCTGGGAGGGTAACACCCAGATGAGCTGTGGTTCTTGTGGGTAGAGTTCCCCAAGGTGTGAGCCCGTTGTGCTGCAGGGCCAGGGGTGTGTAGTGCAGGGATGGAAATAAAGGTGTAGGGGAAAGCTGGATGGGTGAGATGGGGGGTTTTGATGTGCCCGGCCAGGCGCAGGGAGCACAATACAGCCTATTCCCATCCACCCCATCCTTGCTGCACGTGCTGTCCTCCTGTCCTGGCATCCAGCCATTGAAAGAAAGAGCAAAGCTGTGTTTCATCTGTTCTGCTGACGCAGAGGACCGCTGGGAGCTGTTTCCATCTCATTCAGAGTAGGTGGAGGAAACAAGTGCGTGCCGTGTGGAGCTCTCGACAGGCCTGCCTGCTGCGAGCTCGTGTGTTCCAGTGGGCTGGGGAACTGCCAGGCATCTGTTGAAGACAAAACTGGTGATGTGCTGTTCCCTTCTGGTACAGCACCTCAGGAGGAGACCTTTCCTCCATGTTTGAAAATCTGCATCTTCTCTTCCCCCTGTTTTTCTGGAATAGCACCTGGTACAGCACCTCAGGAGGAGACGTTTCCTCCATGTTTAAAAATCCACATCTTCTCTTCCCTCTGTTTTTCTGGAATAGCTGTGGATAAACTAAAGCAGTTTGTGTGCAGGATCAGCAGCAGCCAGAAAGTAGAACTTGCCTGAAGGAAGCTATTTTTGTGCTGAGTGTTTTTCAAAACTCTGGGGTTTGGTTGATGGTCTTGTATGAGTAATGACCAGTTGGGAGAAAGGGTGTCTGGATCAATACTGCTCAATGACCCCAGCACTGGGAGGAAAGAATGATCTAGCAGAGCAGCAGGAATTAGGCTTCACTTTCTACCTATTGCTAAAATTCAGATTAAAAAATGCAAGCACAGTACGCTCCTGGCGTACCATAAATATTTTGGAGCCTGAGCTCATTTCCTGTGCCCTGCTGCGTTTTCCCCTGAGGCAGGACAAGGAGTTAAGGTGGTCAAAGATGCTTAAGCCCTCCACACAGAATCCACCGGGTTGGTTTTCGTGGGCGGTGTGCTTCTTGCAGGAGGCTTGGGTATTGCTCAGGAGAGGCTGAAATGTCAGTGAAGGTGCTGTGGGCAGAGCTAAAAATCCCTGGCATGTATTTGAAGCATTGCAAGACTGGACAATTGATTCTGCCTCTTTTGCAGTGACTATGACCCAAGGATGGATAGTAACAACAAAGGGAACCGAATGTTGCAGTCCATGGGATGGAAGAAGGGTTTCGGCCACAACCAGCAGGGCACAACATCACCAATGGAGGTAGATCTTCCCTTCTTTTCAAAACACATCACTGTCCTGCAGACGGTAATGTCTCCCAGGATAGCTGCAGGGAGTTCCCAGCCAGAACAAGAGCCAGGCTGCAAGTCTGGTGGAATAATATGTGTGCGCTAATTAACTTTGTGGGCTGGGAGGGGCTGCAAGTGTGTTGGCAGTGGAAAAAGGTTAGAATACATATGGATCTGGAGGGGTTGAGAATAGAGTAACGGTGACTAGGGAGGGTGTGAGCATTTGATTAATATCTGCCCAAAGCCAGGCTGGAGTTTGAGCAGTTCAATAGCTCAGTGCTTTGCGGCCATGTGAGCTGAGGGAGAAGATGAACCTTCTCCAGGGAGCCGTGAGCATAGCCAGAGCCACAAGGCATGGGATGTTTTTTGTCTCCTCCACTTGCGAGGCTCTCGTTGCTGCCCTGGACTCTGGCCTTGGGAAGAGAATACCAGAGTACATCATCTCCTGAGGTGCAGAGTCCCCATCAGCAGCGCACTTCAGGGATAGGCAGGGCTGGGTAGGTCCTGCCTTCTGGGACAGGCTCAGCAGACCTTCATTTGCTGCAAAGGGTTTATCTGCCAAGTGGTCTGGGGCAGGGACTGCTCTCCCTTACCCAGGGGCACGTCGGCAGCACCATGCCCTTCGAAGGGCTGCCATTGCCGCCGTGGTGCTGGTGCTTTGCTGAGGGGCAGGCAGCCTGCAGTGCCGCTCACGTTGTGACAGTCGGCTTGCGGCCGAGTATATCATTAAAGGCAAATATTTGAGGTTTCGTGACGTGCGTTTGCTTGAGCCCACACACACGAGGCAAGATTCCCTCTTCAGTGTAGACAGCAGGAACTGGCCCCAGCTGTTGCTCGGTCCTCACGGAGAGTTTCCTGTGGCCATAAAATGGGCTTTGTTGAAGAGCCGGCTCCAGCAATGCGCTCTGGGAGGTCTGACCTCCAATCAGGGCCCACTGGACTGGGTTGAGGAGTGGTTTGCAAAGCACAGCCCTCATACCATTCCTATGAAGGCCTCCCAAAAGAGCCCTAGAGATGTGCTTTCTTCCCACTTCCAAGTCATGCCAGGCAAAGCCATGTGTCCGCATCAGCCCCACAAGACTTTGATCTCTCAGCCTAATTGATAACATCACTGATACTCAGATAAGTCTGACTTAAAAGCGAAGAGAAACTTTCAGCCTTGGGCCTGCTCTCCTGGGCCAAATCTAGGCAGGTATTGCTGAATAATTCAGACATTGGCTGCAAAAGTCAGTCGTTAAAAACTGGTTGAAATTCAAAGTGAGCTACCAGAGCCCATGGGAACTCTGTGAGAGGAGAGAACAGCTGAGCTAACGCAGGCTAACTGCAAACAGCTCCCCGGGAGCCCAGCTCTCTTCCTGGCACTTCCCTTCGCTCTGTTTCAATCCTTGCTCACATGTGGCTGCCTCTCCTCTGCAGGTGCTGCCTGTTCTGGCTGCCTGCTCCCACCCCTCTCTATGCTCGCCTTGGTCTCCTCAGCCCATCCCTGTAGCTTAGTCTCACTGGACATTTGCTGGCTGTATTTTTGTTGCCCACACAGGGCCAATAGTTTCTCCTGAACAGCTTTTGGAGGAACGTGATGCACTTGCTGTTCCTCCTCCCCCAGATCTACACAGGAGCAGTCGGCTCTCCTGAAGCGGCCTGGGGGAAGTTTTTTCTTTACAGGCAGCCAGCAAGGAGATGTCACTAACACAAACTCTGTCTGTTTTCAGGCAGAAAATCGGAAGAAGGGCCCTGGCCTGGGGGCCCCAGGGAAGCCCAACAAGAGGCAATCCAATGAGACCTACCGCGACGCCGTCAGGAGAGTGATGTTTGCCCGCTATAAGGAGCTTGAGTGAATGGTGGAGAAACCCCCGAGCCTGTCCCTCACCACCCTCTCCGTCTCTTTCTCTCTATGTCACGTTCTTTCGGGGGTTTGGTCTGTTGGTTTTTTTTTGAATTGTTACAGGTTTTGCTGCTAGAATTTTTTTAATAAAACTGAAAATTTTCAGTGCTTGTCTCATGCCTAAAATGGTATGTTTTAAAAGCATGCGATGCTTTGGAAGATTCCCGTCGTGTTTTGCTCTCTGCTGCTGAAGTTCTTGGGAGTTGCAGCCATGTCAGTGGGACTGGGATGGGTTTGGTCCCTTGTCGTCCTGCCAGAAGTGCCACTGTCCTGCAGTGCATTCCCTGCCAGCTCAGGCCCAGCTGCTCCTGGTACTGTGTACTCATGGGTCAGGATGTGAGCTGGGAGCAAGGGATGGCCTCAAGGCCTGGAGGAATTTGTTAGCAGGAGCAGCCTGTCTGGGAGTCATCCTGGCTGTTAGTAAGGACAACAAGGTTTGGTAATAGCAAGAGCTTAGTGGCTAAAGGTGCTCTAACTAAAGCTGGGTTTCATCTGGGCTTCCCAGCCAGGGCAGAGCTCTCCCCTTCCTCTCCACAGAGCATGGGGAGGGCTGGATCTGGTGGCAGTGGTGGTGGAGACCCTTGTGGGGACATACCTGTGCTGGTCCAGGGTGGCAGGGGCTGTGCAGTGGCCTGCAAGGGACTCCATGTGTCAGGAAAAGCCATTTTGAGCAAGTGCTACTCATGCAGCGCCAGGAGGTACAGCGGCAGCTCCTGGGCAGGGATGTGTATTGGGGACAATTTGGTCAAAGTGCAGTGAAAGTGTGAGCACGGCAGGGACCACGTGGCCTGTGTGGATAAGGATGATGCTGGTGGCAGTGGCTGGCGGGAGCAAATCCTGTGCCCAGTGGGCAGGAGGGTGATGCTGGAGCTGCGCTGGCTGACACTCACCTCTGCTTTCCTGCTCGCCTGACAGAGAGCAAGCCCCGACGTTGCTTTCAAATATCCCAAAGGAGGGAGACTGGGCGATGTGGAAGCTAAAGATAGCAGGACATGGAGGTGAAGGGCCACCTGCAACAACTGACAACTTAAAGCCAGGGCTTCAGTCCCTGTATGAGTCCTGGGTGCATGGGGGAAGGATGGGGAAGGTGTTGGGCTCCTGGGGATGAGCTCCCTAGAAGGGAGCAGTTGTGGTGGCACAAGGTCTGGAGGAGCGAGCTGGCACTTTTGAGTCTTGAATTTGTCCACGCACAAAGGTGAAAGAGGTGTGGCTGCGATGGGACATTATTTTCAGTACTACTGGAGGGAAGTGGGGAGTTTGGGAGCAGATGGGTAGCTGCTGACAAGCTGTCCTGTGCCCGGGGGTACCAAAAATGAGCACTCATGGAGTGTCATTCCCAAAGGAAATAGGAGGGAGCCTTTACAACCACCAGTTGCAGAGCCCTTTATCTGATCTTACTAATTTGCTGAGTGGGTACATCCATCCTGGTGAAAATCTGTTAATGGCTGATGGTACATAGTTAATTAGAAGATAATAAAACATAAATGTAAGAGCAGCTTCCTTTGGCCAGATGGACCTCACTAAATAATGTACATTCCTTGGCTTAGCTTGGTGCTCACTTGCTCGCTTGTAGTCGGCGTGATGTGAGTATGCAACAGGAGAGGCAACACAGCCCTTTCCTTGTAGGCCAGTTGCCAGGGCAGGAACGAGAGGAGCAGGAACAGAGCGCAGTGAAAAAAATTAATCAAAAAAACCCTAATTGCAAGATGCATCTGTCTTCCAATCAAGAAAAATTATCTCTCACTGGAGATAGGTCTACCCCCCGTTAGTTGTATTAATCATAGGCATACTTGATTTGTTGGCTTCCATTATTTTAAGGAACGCAGTAAACAGTTATGGGAAATCACGAAGGTTGCTTGTGGCTGAAGCTGTTGGAACCACACCACATTACTAACAGAAGTGTGGGGTTTCGAGGGGATGTGCTGTGTGTGGCCTGAAAACACTGCTCACCTGGACTGAAGAGAGTATCCCAGTACCAGCCCCTGGAAAATCAAAATAATCCCTGCATTGATACTGGCTGAATTCCTCTCCCCCAGGGTAACTGAGTGGGTACCTCCACATGTTCCCTCGAACATGTGCATGTGTCTATAAGATGTGTACATAGGTGTGATGTCCACCCATGTTGTGCATACAATGGGATATCTGGGATTAGGGATCGTGGAGGAGCCTTCCACTGGGATTGGGATGAGGTAGCTGGAACGAGGTTATTAATGAGTGAGAAGCTAAAGGTATTAAAAAGGAGCACCAAGCAGAAAATGTCATGTTTTCTTAGGAAACCAGCAGCACAGGTGGGGATGTAGAAACCCTGACTATTTATCATTGGTAGAGCGACTTTGATGTCTTAAAATATTTTTTAAAGGATGATAACCTAAAGGCACAGCTGTCTCATAACTACCTTTATATAATATAATTATTTCGTTTATATTTCAAAGAGTGCCCCAAGGGTCAGTACTGGGGCCAGTATTATTCAATATATTCATCAATGACTTAGATGAGGGAGTTGAGTGTACTATCAGCAAATTTGCTGACAACACCAAGCTGGGAGGAGTGGCTGACACACCAGAGGGCTGTGCTGCCATCCAGCGAGACCTGGACAGGCTGGAGAGTTGGGCAGGGAAAAATTTAATGAAATATAACAAGGGAAAGTGCAGAGTCCTGCATCTGGGAAGGAACAACCCCAGGTTCCAGTATAAATTGGGGAAGGACCTATTAGAGAGCAGTGTAGGGGAAAGGGACCTGGGGGTCCTGGTGGACAGCAGGATGACCATGAGCCAGCACTGTGCCCTTGTGGCCAAGAAGGCCAATGGCATCCTGGGGTGTACTAGAAGGGGTGTGGTTAGTAGGTCGAGAGAGGTTCTCCTGCCCCTCTACTCTGCCCTGGTGAGACCTCATCTGGAATATTGTGTCCAGTTCTGGGCCCCTCAGTTCAAGAAGGACAGGGAACTGCTGGAGAGAGTCCAGCGTAGGGCTACAAAGATGATTAAGGGAGTGGAGCATCTCCCTTATGAGGAAAGGCTGAGGGAGCTGGGTCTCTTTAGCTTGCAGAAGAGGAGACTAAGGGGAGACCTCATTAATGTTTATAAATATATAAAGGGGGAGTGTCACGAAGATGGAGCCAGGCTCTTCTCGGTGACAAACAATGATAAGACAAGGGGTAACGGGTACAAACTGGAACACAGGAGGTTCCACTTAAATATGAGAAGAAACTTCTTCTCAGTGAGGGTAACAGGACACTGGAACAGGCTGCCCAGGGAGGTTGTGGAGTCTCCTTCTCTGGAGATATTCAAAACCCGTCTGGACATGTTCCTGTGTAACCTCATCTAGGTGTTCCTGCTCCGGCAGGGGGATTGGACTAGATGATCTTTTGAAGTCCCTTCCAATCCCTGACATTCTGTGATTATTCACAATGCCACATTCAGCGCATTGCCTTGTGTGCCATCCTGTGGTGATGGGTATGACCAACAATGACAATTTATTTTGGGGTTTTTTTGGAAGGTCCTGATAGTGTTGAAACAGACTAGGAGGTAAGTCCTGTGCTGGAGCTGCTGATTGGCACAGAGATGTTATTCACAGGAGGAGGACTGGGGCGAGTACTAAGGTGGGTATGAATGGAAGTGTGTGTGCAGGGAAGGATGGCCTGTATGGGTAAGGAAGGATGTGGCTGCTGGCAGCACTGGTGTCAGGATGTGCTTGGTGCAAGGATGTTTTTGGGAACAGGAGCCATGGACTTCATGTTGGCCAGCTTGAGGGGAACCAAAGGGGAGGTTAAGTCCACCACTTAGAGGGTGGGAGGCATAGGTTTCTACTTAGACCCCTGCCCAAGGGAGGTCCATCTCTGAGCTCCATCAGCCACAACAGTTCATATGCAGGAGGCTGCTTCAGACATCTGAGAGTCTCTAGAGTGAGAGCTGCTCTTTCCCCCCTTTCCTGATGTAAAGCAAGCAAATAGTCTTTGATTTCCAACATTTATTCATGTTAATATTGACATATCAGTGTTTCAGGACCTTGTAAGCAGAACGTACTGATGCAAAGAGCTGAAGTTGTGCTTGATAAAAAGAAGAAAACAGCAAGATGGGCTGAGGGAAGCATTTGTAAAAGAGGAGAGAGAGAAAGCAGTGCACATGCTTCCCTCAGCAGCAGTAACCTGCTTCAAGGAGAGACGAGGTGCAGCTGGAAGGAGGATGGGGCTGGGGCTGCCCCTCTCAGCTCCAGCACAGCCAGGAAAAGACAGAGGCAAGTTGTCCTTCTGCAGGGTGGGAGCAGGGCCTTTCTACTGTGGGTTGAATAAAACAAGTGCTGCTTTACCTCTGTCATGCTCCCCCCTGAGTCCATTCCAAAGAGCAGAAGGGACATGGCTAACCTGTGATTCCTGCTCAGCTCCCCGCAGGGACCTCCACAGCAAGGTAGGCACAAGCTGCAGGGAGCAGAGCAAGTTGGCAGCTCTGCGGTGAATATACACTGTGGGGCTGCTTCCCTCTGCAGCCTGGCACCAAGGTGTCCACAAAGGCAGGAGCTCATGACTTCTTCTGCAGAGCAACCACACTTGCTCTGTGCAGCTCTGGCTGGAGTGTGGCAAGATGGCCCAAGAAGCTGGCCAAGGGGTGGGCACAGGATGAGGTACCTGTCCTCCTGCAGTATGGACCTGGGAGAGCAGAGTGCTTGTAACTGGGGTAGTGCAAAGGCTGAGACCAGAGCTGGCCACATCTCCCTGACCCAGCAGGTCCATTCAGGGACACTCTCTGAAATGCTTTACACAGTTTGGCATAGAAAAATATTGCATCTCTACAGCCCAGGCACACCCACTCCATCAATGGTGGCATTAAAGTCCCCGTTTTTCTCAAACGGAGTCAAAACCTGCTGCTCAGCAAATTTGGTTTCTACCACTCAGCTGCAGGTGAGCCACAAAAACCCAGCCCTCAGGGATTTCTTGCTAATACCACAAGTGCAGCTACTGCTGGACATCAGTGACATTGCACACATGTACAGGTACAGCTGGACTTGGCATTCAGACATGTCGTCAACAGACAAAGCCCTGCCATGACACTCCCAGAAGCACAGGACACCAGCGAGGAGACCAAATGGGCTACAGTTCTGCTGGTAAAACCTTTAGGAGTTAATACATTGGAATTACCCATTTTTATATGTATTTCAAACAAATCCATAGGCCTTCTCTTTATTTGAGATGAAAGAGAAGAGTAATAAAAATCTGTCCATGCCTGTAAGTGAAATATGAGAAGATACTTGATAAGTATCATGAACAATTTTATTCACTTAATGTTTTAACACAAGAGGTACAGAAGTTTCAGAGGAGGTTGTTGCTCAAATAATGCCCCCATTCTAATGTGGTTTATGTAATTCTGCATTTATCCATATACAAACAAGAAAGACCATTCTATTCTTTGCTCCTTGCACTGGGGATGTTACGCTTTCAAATGTCAACAAGAATAATCTTTGTGAAACTGCACTTTTGTGGATTTCCACCCAGTAGCACAAAGATTCAAAGGAAGATGAATGACCCTATAAGTCGTCACATAATGACCGGAATAGCTGAGATAAGCACAGACACAGGCCCTTGTCCAAATTCTAAGTGGATCTTTTTTTGCCAGCACATTTTGAAGGGGATATAGTTTGACCACATTGGTGCTGGGTTGTGTGTGGGGAAGGGGTCGAATGGGATGAGTTGGCACCAGGCTGACCTGCAACAGCGTCCCTCACCATGGGTAAAACAAAACAGTGCTGGCCCAGGGAACTACCACCACAAGAAAAGCTTCCCTACAGTGATGGGCAGCCGAGAGGACAAGCACTTTCCACACTGACCTCCCCATGCTCAAACTCTGCCATGTGTGTTCAGAGTTCTGCTGCTCCAGCACATCCCTTGACACATGCTCCAGACCACCCTGGGCATGAAGTTGTCCACCTATTTGTGCTGTTTCCCTCCCTGGCATCTGCATCCCTCCTCCGCTAGGGTGGTGCATGTGCTGCTGGAAGGGAATAAGTTGTGCTGGTTACTCCCAGCAGAGGAAAAAGGCAGAAGCAGTTGATAAGTCAAGGGGTGATGGTTTCAAACTGAAAGAGGGCAGATTTAGACTAGATACAAGGAAGAAATTATTTACCGTGAGGGTGGTAACACACTGGCCCAGGTTGCTCAGAGAGGTGATGGATGCCTCATCCTTGCAAACACTCAAGGTCAGACTGGACAGGGCTCTGAGCAACCTGCTCAGGTTGAAGCTGTCCCTGCTTACTGCAGGGAGGCTGGACTAGACAACCTTTAAAGGTCCCTTCCAAACCCAAAACATTCTCTGATTCTACAGCATTTCCAGTCATGAAAGGGGGATCTGCAACTTTCTGTGATTGTGCTGGCATATATCCAGCACACACAGGGCTGGCCCCACCCCTGGGAAGCTGTAGTGAATCAGTGACACAAAGCAGTGCTGCAAGCTCCTCTCATCACCTCCAGGAGCACAGTCTAGCTCCATGCATGTGTTGCTCAGCCTGTTTGCAGCCTGGAAGAGGCCAGTCCCATTCAGCTGTTTAAAGTGCCACTCGCTTCCCTGTGGAGCACTTGGGTGTGCTGCAAGGAAGCTGGGGAACAAGAGCAATATATCCCAGGGGACGGTCTCCCATCCCACACAATGGAAGGATGGGCTGGTCCAAAATGGCAGAAAGCTGGATAACAGCTGGAAGCTCAGCCCCTGGAGCCACCTTACAAACACCACTGCTGCAGACAACCCTTGTGTGCAGCTCCCATGCTGCAGGATGCCTGTCTGTCTATGTGCTGCATGATTTCACCTTGCATCACGCCAGGCTTGATCCGGAGGGAAGGAAAGAATCAGTTTGAGGAGCTGGAGTTCTTGTGTTGGGGCGACTTGGATTCCCAAGAAGGAGGGGCAGCAAGAGCAGGGAGCAGTCCCATTGAGCAGGGCCAACTGCTGGTAGTGACAGGTCCCACCATAAGGTGGTGTGACAAAGCTGCCTGTAACAGTGTTCCAAGGTCCATCCAGGAGATGAGGCTGCTTACATCAGCCTGAAGTCCACCCAAGAGAGCAGTGTAGACCTGCAGCATAACTTGGGAGTGTGCTCTCCACCCATGCCTGGGCATAAATGGAGCCCCCAGCCCAAAAAGCGGTGGGTGGGGGGGTGGGGGCCCACCTGGTCATTTGGTGCCTCCAGAGCCCCAACACCATTCCTGGCCCTGCTAGGGTCTTGGCCAGTTCCCTTGGTTCCTTCCTATTGCTGAGGTTTAGGAGAGGGACTGAGCAGCTCTCTGGGTGTCAGGCAGTTAGACAGCAAAATCCCTTTTCTCCAAAGCCCCATTGGGGCGTGCCTGCTCCATCACACTAATTTGCCTGAGGGGTGCATTTCTGAAACTGCTCTCCTGACTTTCCCCTCTTTACTATGCTTTGGATTGCGTCCTGGAGCAATTCTGGAGAGTTAAGTCTTGGGAGAGCATCAACTGGATTCTTTTCAGATGAAACCAAGTCGAATGTGCTCCAGGAATGCACCTCACACTCCCCAGCCACTGATGGGCATTCAGGCTACAGCATCAGCCCAGGTCTTGTCTGGAGTGAAAATACCCTTGTAAATGTATAGTACCTACATTGGGACCTTGGATGTAGGGGTGTGCTCCTTCTGTGCTTGTGCACAGCCATTGGAGCCCAAATCCTCCCAGACTTCCCTTTCCACAACATTTCACTTCTGAATCACTTGTAGACCAGAGCTTTTCTTTCTGACCCCCACTGCCAGCGGGATGGTGCCTGTGTGCTTCCAAGCCCATCCATCCCACTGCATTTCAGCTTCCCAATTTACAAGGAAAAAAAAGAAGCATTGCATCTGATAGTCTGTTTTACTATCCCCTATTAGGTGCTTCTTGAGCTACAGGAATGAAATATTCCGGGGAAAAAGCCGAATCCTTACCTACGACTTCATGCAAGCTTGGCAGTCTCTGGGTCAAATAAATGCCTTTACCACTAGATGGCAACTGCTGCTCGTGGATCCTGGACAGCGGGACAGGGGGTTCGGCATTTTGGGCTGGTTTGATGAATGAAGGGCTGCCCCCGGCTGCCATACCACCCCGGCTCCTCCCTGCTGCCTCCAGCCCCCGGGTGCTTTGGGTGTGCTGGGGGCAAAGCGCTGGAGGCTGCTGGGCTGGCAGCAGGGTGGGCTCATCGTGCAGAGATCCCGCGGGCTCCTTGACTGGTGAGTAGCTGAGGGATGGGTTCATTGTTCCTGAGCTTGGCAGCCCAGGCTGGGCTCGGCTGCCTTGGCTCTCTCCCCAGGAGAGCCGGCTGGGGAAATGTTCCCGGTGGGAGCAGCTCAGCCCGGGGAAGTTGAACCAGGTCTGACCCGTTGTAAACCTGTCTGACTTTTACGGTCTGCTTCGTTGCATTTCATATCTACGTGCAGAGCAACTCTTGAGTGACTTGTCTCTTCCCAGCTCCTACAGAGAGAGCTGAGCTTGTTCTGCCATAGTACAGAATGAAAAGTTTGTGGTGATGATCTTTTATTGTTATATCTAGTAATGCCTTAACGTGAACTCCAGGAGGTTTTATTGTTATGGTAAAACTGTCTCCAGAGCTGTTTTTTCTGGAGCTCCCTGACTTCGACACTCTGCTTTGCTGCTAAGGTTTAACAGCCTGAAATCCCATATCGGACAGATTTTTTACTAAACACCTACCCTGTGCTGGGGACTTTCCCACAGCTCAAAGAGGGCTTTGTTGGATTTCCCCCACCCCTCAAATAAAAATCAATTGCTTGCCTCCAAGCAGTTGGGACAGCTTTGGTCCCAGGAGTGAAAATAGCCTCCCTAGTTTGGGGGAACTGTCCCCTGCTCAGGCTGCATGAAATTTGTCAGGACAGCGTCAACTTCCCTCTCTGCAATGCCTCAGCGCTTCGAAATCTCGGGGCATAGAATATAACAGGCAGAAAAGAAACAGAGCCTGAGAAATGCTGGGTGCTCTCCAAAGGAGTTCTTTAACTAATGACCCTTTTGCTTGGAAGCATTGCAGAGCCTGGGAATGGATGGCTGGGAGTTGGGAGCCTCAACTCAAGCGTCTTGAAAGTGATGGGTGAATGTTTTGGTGCGATGGGGTTGTGATATTCAGGATGAGAGCAGGAGGGAGAAGATGAAATGTTTATTTATGTCTAGAAACAAATAACAAAGCACTTGATGAACTTAAATTAAGACAAAGAGGGTTATTTCTTCCTATCCTTGAAATAAGAGCGGTTCTGGTGTGAATTATGGCTCCTGAAAGTGTGGGGCAGCCCTACACAGCAGCCTGGCTGAGGGATGCGTTGGCTCCTGGAAGTCATCAGGAGGCATTTCACAGGCGAGGTGTAGCAGGGCTTCAGCAAGCCCCAAGCCTCAGATTGCTGCCATGGATGTGTTCAGTTAAGCTCATAAGAAGCCACTGCATCAATCCAGCTGCCGAGCACTGGTATGAAATTTCTACTAGGCTGTAAACCGGCATTTTTTGATGCAGCCTCATGCCTAAGGGAAGAGGGGAAAGCGCTGTGGGAGAACTGCTGACAGAATTGCAGCTGTCCCGCACACATGCCAGCCACACGACCCGCATGCCGGCCACTGGGAGCTTTCTCTTTGCCAAGTGGAGCATGTCCCAGCTTTCTGCTGGCCAGGCCTTGCATGGCCTTCAAGGGGAGGGGGGGGAGGGGCGGGGTGGTGGTCTGGCAGCCCCGATGGGTCATTGGCTGACATGATGGGTTGCTGTAACATACAGATCTCCCCTGCTGGGTTAACAGTATTGAGAACGACAGAGACACAAACACCCTTGTGATTTATGACCCAGGGATGGGGAAGTCAATTGGAAAGCCAGGGCAGAGATATCAGCTCTATAAGAAATATGGGAAGAATTCATACCTAATCTAATCTCACCAAATTCCCCAAACATGCAAGACAGAGATCGTTTGCTCTGGTTCCTTAGGTTGAGAATTAAACAGGAAACCCCCAAGGATGTAAGTTGTTCTCCCAAATACCAATGTACTTGTGCGTGGAGGCCGGCAAGCGGGTGCCACATTCTGAGCCATCTCAGCTGGCTAGATACGAGTTGATGCCAGGCTGCAGGGCTGCCAAGCAGCACCCAACTCAAGCACAGGGAGCAGGAGTCAGGCCCGAGGTCCTCGACAGGGCTCACTGCTAATGATGCTCTTTGCCAAGCCAAGCCCTTGAGCCAGCAGGGCTGGCAGATATTATCATCAGTGAGGGTTTCTGGCTGCCTCACTCCCTGCTGAGCTCCTGTGACACCCTCTCAGGGTCTGTTTACAGAGAGGATAAAGATTTATTGCAAACCTTGGCTCCTGGACTCTTGGAGCTGCCTCTTCCTCCAAGTTTGGTCTATCCCCACTCCAGCTGGGATTACAGAGAGAGGCGGCTTCAAGAGCATGGGGTAATTAGGTCTTTACAGGCACTGTACAGTTACAAACCTGGTGTCGAAAGCAAAGGCATAGAGATTAATCAGCTGAGTAACACCCTTGCCCTGGAGGCAGCTGGGAATGACTTTTGGATGGGGAACAGGGGGGCACACCTGGCCTCACCTGCCTTCTTTACAGAGCCCTTCTCTGAGAGGAGGTTTGCTCAGGGGGACCCGCTCCATTCTGCTCAGGGTGGAGAGGAGCTGCTACAGAGGACAAGCTGCAGCAGGACAGAGGGTGAAAACAGTGGTACCTGTCCTGGACTAAGTCTCCAGTTTTGGTCATCTCCAGCCTCTGTGAACCACCCATCATCTCCCCACCTACTTCTCACTTCTTCCCTGCTCACAGGAGACAGCTGCACCTTCTCCAGCTCTTTTTGCCTGGGAGAACTGAAGCACAGAGTAGCAAAATGGCCAATGTAAGGTTGCAGAACTCACAGTGCAAGGTGCCAAGTCATTCAGCCTCTCTAAAGACTGGATTATCCCAAATCCCAGCCATAAGACCGCAACATCTACTTCTACCTAGATGTCAAGGAATGACAGTGATTTCGTGGTACCCAGGAAGAAGCAGACCATGTTCCCAGCAGAGATAAGCCTTTGTTATTCCCCAATGTGGGCAGATTTGGGCTCTACCATCTCCCCACTCGGTGACTCCACATGTCCCCCAATCCACCCCCAGCTCTGCCATACCTGCAGACACTTCACACACACTCAGCCCAGCTCTGCCAGCAGGATGGCACAGCATGAAGCACAATTGTGGCCAGCGTCATCCCCAGTGGACCTGGAGCCTGCCCAGGATGTGGTTTCCCTAAAACAATGCTGTTCACAAGCACACGGCTGTGCAGGGTTATTGTTCTTATCCCACACACTGGCCAGCTGCCATTTATTGTCCACAGGAACTACTCTGCTTCTCCCACCATCAAGTCCAGGTCTATTTCCCCATTTTCCAGGAGGAGATACTGATGTCACCTAATTTGGCCCGAGCACTTTGTAGTGTTGAAAAAACAACCAGGCTTTCGGTTTCAGTCTGTCCATTGTCCACTGAGAGAAGAGCTGGTCTTCCCACGGTGCGTGCTTCCACGTAGGCAGGTGTTGACAGCTCTGCAGCCACACTCTGGAGCTGCACGCTTGCTTGTGCACAGGCAGTGGTAGAGTCAGGCTCAGTGCGGAGCTGTAGGAGGATGAACTGCTATTTGGAGGAAGAATGGACACTTGGGGTCAATCTCTGCCCTGTTATGGTTCCTGC
Source organism: Brachypteracias leptosomus (assembly GCA_013401335.1). NCBI lineage: Eukaryota > Metazoa > Chordata > Aves > Coraciiformes > Brachypteraciidae > Brachypteracias > Brachypteracias leptosomus. Next base: position 105,065 of record VYZX01016166.1, on the reverse strand, counting down.
TTGGCCATGGACAGGTCACTTAATCCATCTGTGCCTCAGCTCCACAGTGGAATAATGACAGCCATGGTGGCCTTCCACAGCAGGACACAGTGGAAATGAGTACATGGAAATGCTGAGGGGACTGGAACATCTCTCTGATGAGGAAAGGCTGAGACAGCTGGGATTGTTGAGCCTGGAGGAGAGAAGACTAAGAGGGGGTATCTGATCAGTGCTGATCAATATGTGAAGGACAGAGGTCAAGGGGATGGGGCCAGACTCTTTTCAGTGGTGCTCAGTGACAGGACAAGGGGCAATGGGTACAAACTAGAACACAGGAGGTTCCATCTGAACAGGAGGAAAAAATTGTTTGTCATGAGGGTGCCAGAGCCTGGTCCAGGCTGCCCAGAGAGGTTGTGGAGCCTCCTTCTATGGAGAGATTCCAAACCCGCCTGGACGTGATCCTGGGCAACCTGCTCTGGATGACTTGCTGGAGCAGGGGGGTTGGACAAGATGATTCCCAGAGGTCCCTTCCAACCCCCACCATTCTGTGATTCTGTGAATGAGAGACCTTCCTGCGAAATAGGCGTCAAACAGGAAGGATGTGTCCTGAGAGCAGCGTCTTGGGCATGGTACATGGTGGTGGCTGCTACTGGGCTGTGCTGGCCAGCTGGCGATATGGGCACAGGGAGCCATGTGATGAGGAGGTATCTCCACTTGTGACCATCCACTGGGCTGGGTTATCTCTGTTTTGGCCAGGTAAATGACTGCAATATGGGGAGCTGTTTGCCTTAACGCATGCTGCTGCCAGCAGTTGCCCCGGTTTTATTTGCACAAATTCTACAGCAGCTGACCGTACTGGCTTGCCCCAATGCCTGACAGATGTGCCTGCATCTTCAGCTCAGCCTGGAGCTGACCTGGTGTCTCCTGGGGAAGAATGAATGAGCTGCCAGCTGGGGTGAACAGCCAGGCGTCCATCCGCAGTGTCTCTGCTGGTCACTGATCCTTGGAAATACCCTGCACGGAGGCTGCAGCTGGGCCAGATCCAGTGCTCCTTGATCCAGACAACTCCCTTTGCCACAGCAGAGCTGCTGGAGTGGGGACTGCGAGGTTGCTCAGCCACTTGGGAGCTCAGAGCCAGGCAAAGACGTGTCCCCTGGCTGCCCGAGCAGTGTGCTGGAGGAAAGGGCAGCCCGTTGAGGAGGCTGCTGGAGCGTGGTGCTCTGCAGGGGTCCAAGGATTGCAAGCCAGAGAGCTTACCCAGCTATCCAGGCTGTAATTACTGAGGAGCCCAGCCAAGAGGTTCTGAGAAGAAGCAGATAGCAGTGCAGGCACCCTTCATCCTCATTAAAATACTTTCTCCAGCAAAGCCCCCACGCCTGCCCAGCCTGTTCCAATTAGCTGGGAGAGCAGAGAGCAGGGCTCCTGTTGATGAAAAGAAAACACTGCGGAGCTTTCAAGCATTGAGGGAGGCGGGTGGCCCCGGCTGGGACAGCAAGAGGCCCTGGGAGAGTGACCAGCAGCCGTGTCACTGTTTGGCAATGGTGAAACAGATGAGCCGGGTCACTGAGCAATGGAGCAGGTGCTTCACAGCCAACTCCAGCCTGGAATGGCCCTGGGATTATAGCTGGGGAGACGTGGTGGAGCCAACAGCTCTCTGAGAGGTGCTGAGCATCCCTGTCCAACAGATCTGGAGGTGGTAAACAGTAATCCCACTGTGAAGGAAGAAAATACATGTTAAAAATTGTGCAGGCTTGCTAAAAAGTGTCCTGGCAGCTTAAGGTAGTGATAGACTCTGGTTTGGGAGGGCTGGAAAAGACTCCAGCCAGCCTGCCCAGAGAGCAGGGATGCTTCTGTGCTCTCCAGGGCTGCCTCTCTCGTGAGCCACCCCTGGGGATGGAGCTGTCTCCAGCCCTTGGTTCCCTGCTGGGATACTTCAGAGATGCCCTCTGGGATGTTGGCACGCCAATCAGGACCATGACCAAGCCCACCACTTCTTTTTTCAGGGGCCACCAAAGGATGAGCAGCCCATGACATGAGGTGAGCTCAGATTTGAGCTGGTGACCCAGAGTTGGCAAGCTCTGTATGAAAACAGAAGGGCAATGAAGCTGGTGAAGGGCCTAGAGCACAAGTCTTGTGAGAAGCGGCTGAGGGACCTGGGGTTGTTTAGCCTGGAGAAAAGGAGGCTCGGGGGTCACCTTCTCACTCTCTACAGCTCCCTGAAAGAAGGCTGGAGTGAGGTGGGGGTTGATATCTCTTCTCTCAAAGAACAAGCAATAGGACAAGAGGAAATCACCTCAAGTTGCACCAGGGGGGGGTTTAGGTTGGACATGAGGAAAAATGCCTTCCCCCAAAGGGTTGTCAAGCCCTGAACCAGACTGCCTAGTGCAGTGGTGGAGTCCCCATCCCTGTGGGGATTTAAAAGACATGTAGATGTGGTTCTGAGAGACATGGTTTTGTGGTAACTGGGCAGTGTTAGGTTAATGGTTGAACTCAATAATCTTAAGGGTCTTTTCCAACTTAAATGATTCTGTAATTCTATGAAAACCCTGAGTGTCACCCAACCTCTCTTGCCAGCACAAGCTTTTCAAACAGCCCTGGGGCAAGAAGCCCAAACCTGTCCCTGGCTACAGTCCATGCTGACTACTGGCCTTGGAGCCCTTGCCAGGTTTCAGCACGTGCATGATTCATTCAGACTCAGTCTGGAATGTCCAAAACCCAGAAAACAGCTCCCGAGAGGGGCTGAGCTCTCTGAGCCTCCCAAGGGCTGTATGGAATGTCAGGCCATGTGGTGGACAGGTGGCAAGGGTGGGTTTCAGCCAGCGGGAAGCATCATGGTATAAATGCCTCAGAGGAATGCGGTGCCGCCTCTGGGGACTCCTGAGGCTTTGGAGCTGCCTGGCAGCGGAGTGGGCAGCAAGGAGCCTCTTCACTACCTTATTTGGGTACTTTTTCTCTGACAGAACATCAGAGGGTGGCAAACCTCTTCCCAAATGTGAAAGAATTTTAAGCTTCTCAATTCCATGAGGAGGCAGGTTGGGGGTTTAATATGCCGAGTCAATCCAGGGTTTAACACATCAAGTTAGTCTTGAATTTAATACACTAAGTCAATTCTGGCTGGACCAAGATGAGCTGGACAGCTGCTGCACAGCATGAGGTGAGACAAAATTGCTCCATCCTTGTCCCACCTCCCTGATCCTGCGCTGTGTCTGGGGAGGGGCCCAGCCTTCTTCCTCTGAATTTGCCTCTGTGCCACTCACTTGACAGCTGGCATCCCAGTGTGGTTTGCCTGCTCCAGGAACCCTAACCTGGGCAGCATCTCACAGCCACTTGCCTGAGCTGGGGCTTGGCAACAGAACCCTAGCACTGCTCTGTGCCACAGGCAGGTAAGCTGTGAACAGAGGTGAGGAAGCTCGGTGCTGCTATGGCAAGGAGACAGACAGAGGGTGCACAGAGTCCCAAGAAGTTCCTGCCTGCCTAGGCATTCCCCAGGGAGTATTTGCCCAAATTAAGCAGTCCAGTGGCACTGGAAGCTGCCTGTGCTCTGACAGCATTTTAGATGAGAGGAGATTCACAAGGTGCAATTGCATTGCATCTCCATCTGGCTTTCTCTGCACATTGTACTTGCTACCTCCCTGGTGCTGGATGCCCTTGGTGTGAATTAGATGCAGGAACCACAGAGGTTACTCAACTGGCACTACCTATCTCAAGAAGCACACTCAAGAACACCAAAAAGCCTTGTGGGACTTGCTCCCTGAAAGCATGGACCAATTCAGCCCTTCACTGAGCCCATCACTGCACCCATCTCGATGCAGTGAGGGAAGCCTGGCTGCTGAGCCACCTTCCCAGCCCAATGCCTGAGAGCTAAATCAGAGCAGACTTCACCTCTCTCTCAGTAGCCAGGGAAAGGTAGGGGCTGAGCCAGCAGCTCCATGAGAAAGGGATTAGCAGGATGTTAAGTGAAGCCAGCTCCTTTTCCCTTCATAAACAGTTATGAATAGCCTGGCCAGCCTTGGGCTTGGTAATTCCCCATTTGCTTTCAAAGGATGTGGTCCCAACTGAAGCATGAAGCTTCAGGGAGACACACACACACACACCATTAGAGGAGAAGCTGTGTTTGCCCTTTCAAACGTAAAGGTTTAACTCTCCCTAAAGATAAGGAGCTGAGCCTGGCTCCCACCTCCCAAGGCCCCATGAAGAGAGAAAGCTCCCATCTGCACAGAGACAGAGGCAGTCGGGCTCTGCCAGATGCTGGGGCACTGCTGAGAGAGGGTTCACAGCCTGGGATGGACACCGTTTTGTCCCTGCAACAGGGGAGGAGGAAAACCAGCTTCAGAGGCTATGGGCTGTGTCTGTGCGGCAGCACAGCTGGAGTGTGCTTGGTGTGACACACCAGGTCTTGGGGACCAGGAATGTTTTCACATCACCACACATAAGAAGTAAAAAATGGGGAAAAAAGCATTCACACTCTGAAGTATCACCACAGGCAGTGAAGTCTGCCTGATACCCTTGAGGCCTCAGAGCTGTCCCTGCCCCATCGCTGTTATCTCCAGTGAGCAGCAAGGAGCCCTCCTGCCTGGCAGGAGTGAGGGCCGCGCTGTGCCAGCAGCAGTTGGGACTCATTCCTCCTCACTCACAGTGCTTGGCAAGCTTCAGCAGCAGCGGTTGGCAAGGAAGGGTGATCTGGGGCTAATTGTGATTGTGGGAGGAAGGAGTGTAGGAGGCTGTCAGGAGATGTCCTGACTGGAAGGGGGCCTGCTGGCCAACCTTGCCATGCGGTGGCAGAGAAAAGTGGGTGAAGCTTGAGCAGCCTCTATTGAACAATTCCTCCAAAATTGGCTCCCTTTCGTTCTTTGGGGCTCTGTGTGGGCACATGTGACCTGTGTTACTGAGGGATTCATTGAAACCATGGCACACTGTGACACCCTCGTGCCGCTTGAGCTCTGTTGCTGGCTTTTGTGGTCTCAGTTTGGGTCGTGCTGCAGGAGCATCCCATGTTTTCATCCCTGTCCTACAAGCAGTTCAGCATCACAGGCTTTCCCAGCACAGACAGGCAGCTCAGGGGGAAGGCAAGGAGGGAACTGAGGACCCACCTCAGTGGCTTTGTCCTCCCAGTTGGAGAAGGACAACAGCTGCCTATCCCTGCAGCTGCTGGGGTATCCATCATCCTGCATGGGCTGGAGGGGAGCAATCAAAGCTGTGGGCCAAGCAGGGAGGGTTTCTGTGCCTGCATGAGCAAGAAGGGGGTCAGACAGCACTTCAGGAAGAGGGACAGCCATGGGCACCCCAAGGCACACAACCTGCTGATGTGGGTGCAGACATGGGCACCCAGCTGAGCTGTGGGAAGGCACGGGAGAGGAGAAGACTCCCTGATGGTAGGGCACAACTGTTCTGTCTGCTGTACCTCCTTGCCTGGCTTTGCCCCTCAGCTCCTTTGCTGGGGTGAGGCCCCTTTTTTCCAAAAGTGTCTGAGTGGTACCTGCCCTCCCAGGCTGAGAGGGGACCACTTGCACTCAGGGCTTCTGCAGAAGGAGGCAGGACAGTTTCAAGAGCATGGGGGTCAGGTCTGCAAGCCAGGATTTAGCTGCCTAGGAGCCTCTGACAGCAGCAGCCCTGTGGTGGGGGGGGTCTCAGCTCCCTGAGTCCCAGCAAGCACTAGCACAGAGTTTCCATTCCCCTAGGGGAGGGTGAAGGTGGCTGAAGCTGACACAGGCTGCAGCCCCTCTCCTCCCCCCCTACTCCTCTTTCTTGAGGTCCCCCAGCTGCTGGGAGCCAGTGTTTCACCCTCTGCCCACAGCCTGGCCAGCCTGGCAGTGTAACTGAAGAAGGCCCTAGGCTGCAAATGGCGCGTGGGGATTATCTGGGACACAATTGGGGCCCGTGGTTGCGGGGGAGCACATGGCGGGCGGGCGCGCACGGGCGGCTGCTGTTAGTGTTGCAGGGTCACTGAGGAGCTCAAGTTAGGCATGCTCTTCCCTCTTGGGAGATAATCCATAGCCTGATAAATCCACTGACAAGGCCCTTCCCCCGCTGAAATTTAGGCTGGTTTACACTATTCATGGCATCTCAGCAAGCGGGCATTGTCAAGAGGAAATCGGTGCTTTCACAGATTAACAATTCCCTCTCATACCCGAGTCTCAAACAGGAGGGATTTGTCTTTGCCTTGTGCTGCTCAGTCTCTGGCAAGACCTTCCAAAGGACTTTTTCTCCAAAGGAAAAATTCATCACCTTGCCACGAAACAGTGACTCTAGATGACAACCCAGACCCTTAAACCTGTGGACTTCTGCAGGTCAGCAGTGGAAGCGTAGGGATGGGAAGGCACAGGGTGACTTCTGGCCCTGGGGCATTGATGGACTGCTGGCACAAAGTCAGCCCAGTGCCACGGTATCACCACACTTGCCACCTACACCAAGGCCCTCCTGGTGACTGGTAGCTTCCTGAAACAGAGCTGCCATCACCCACGGCCTCCCCCACCCAGCCTCTGTGATGCCCAGAGGATGAAATCTTAACCTCCAGACGTCCCCTCGCCCAGCAGCCTGCCCTCATCGACACTTCCCTCTCAAAACCGAGATAGAAATAGTTGCAGCTCCTGACAGTTGATTATTTAAAGCTGTCGGGAATGTTTAATTTAACCCTGGATTCATCATCCGCAGCTTGTTTCCATCCACTAGACACCCACACTCCCCCTCTCAGTGTAAACTCTGCTGCTGCCAAGCTCTTCACCTCCAGGCAGATTTGGGCAAAGGTTTACAGGGAGGGGACATGACCCTGCCACGTGTTTCCCCCAATGTCACCACTCTGACTGGCACAGCAAGAGATGATCCTGCACCAGGGGCTGCAGGCACAGCAGGGTTAGGAGCTGCTGCAAGGGTTTTAGCTGAGTCAAGAGATGGACGTGCCAAGTCCCTCACCGCTGCCTGGGCACGACGGCAAAGAGCCCCAAAGTCTTGGTGAAAGAATGACATGCAGGGGAAGCCACTCTTACTAGAAATTATCCTCCAACAGTTTTTTCTTTCCTTGTCCACTTTTAGCCCCTCCAGCAAGATCCTCACCTTTTCTGACCCTGCACCAGCTCTGCCAGGGCTTTGGGTTCCTCCCATATGTAGCTGCGCCTCCTGCCACCATCAGACCTGCCTTTGGCATCCCCAGGACGAGGAGACCAAGTGCTGATATAGTGTGTATATATGTATATGGGAGCATGCACACCTGCCCCCTGCCCCAGCCCTTGCTGCGGCCATGCGAAGCATCTCCAGAGCTGACCCCGCAGCCATGCATGAGCGTGCCCTCAAGGCAGGAGCAGTGCCCTGCCTGCCATCCACAGAATCCCAACCCACCCTAGCATCCTCTGGAGCTCTGGGTCATGAAAAGTTCCTCCCAGGGCTGGCTTAGTCCAAACCTAAGCCCAACACAGTCTGCGCTCCACTTATACAAAGCTGCAATTAGAGGCCAGCATTTTCCCGAATCCTCCATCAACCAAATGCACATTGGCAAAGAAAAATAGAATCCCTGTCAAATCCCAGGCCCATCCTTGTGCTGACCCCCAGGATAGCTGTGCTTGCTCAGGGCATGGTCACGGGCGGGTCTGGGAGACTCTGCTGCGGGCAGCTGAGCATGGGGAAGAGCTGAAATTGCTGGAGCATCCCTGGCACAGGAAAGCTGCTGGGAAGGTGTCTGTGGGGGAAGGGAGGGCAGCATTGCCTGTTAGTGGGTCCCCAGCATGACTGGTGGGTTCCTACTGGGAACCTCCCCTCTCCACAATGAATGTGTCAAACAACAAGCAATTTAAACCTAGCTAAGCCCATCATGTTTGTGTTTGGGGTTTTGGGGTTTTTTTCCCTAGTCAGTGGTTGACCTGTTGAAAAGTCTGCCCAGGAAAAGGGTAGGTGGGTTGAGAAAACAACCCCAAACTAAAGAAAAGTGGCCTAGCCACCACCCCGAGGTCACATCCAGGTCCCAGGATGATGCCAGGTCTCCTGGGATGGGGAAGGCTCCAAACCATGGCAGGTTGTGCTGGCCAGAGTGAGAACAAGGCAGCAGTGAGGACAGAGAATGGGTAGGAGAGGAGCTGTGCTGAGGGGCTGCTGCCTGTTCCCTGTCTGCTGGAATGAGAGAAACCCCAACTCGCCTGAAATCTCCTCCTGAACTGCTGAGCTGAGTGCTCCTTCTTGTGGAAGGCAGAGTCCAAGGCAGTTGGAAAGGCTTGGCTGCACCATCCCTCCCAGAGCCCTTCACTGGGACAGCAGAAATCCTCTGCTCCTTGTGCCAAGAGCCTTTGGCCAGGAGAGAGTCCAAAAGGTCATTTCAAATCTTTCAGCTATGGGACTGGAAGAACTTAATGTGCAGCAAGAGGGGGATTTAGTCAGAGCTGCCATTTAGAGGCTGGGACATTTATAAGAGGGGAAAAAGCACCTAAATTGCCTGAATTAATTGCTGAGATCTGGCAGGCCAGCCCAGCTCCCCGCGGGAGGTGCGGGAGCTGGCAAACAAGGCTGTGAAACCCTGTATGCCCCTGAGGGGGTGTAAATGTGAGAGAATCCTTCCAGTTTGCAGCATCCTGGAACCAAGGAATGCTGGTGGTCTCAGAGAGGCAGGCAGCTTGCAGAGCTACTAGCCAGAGTGATGTTATCATGTAGACACACAGCCACAGCTGATGCTGAAGGGATCACAAAAATGGCATTTATGGGCATAACTCCAAAATATTAGATGCCCCTCGAGTGAGAGGGACAATATTTAACCACAAGCTGAGATAAGATTAATAATAGACGAATATTGACCAGGCTCTGGTCAAGCACTGGGTTCTGAGCAGGTATTTAGCAGAGGATGCCCAAGCTCTGAGAGCCTATTGGAGTGTGTACTACTCCCTAATCACCCATTGCCTCTTCCCTCAGGTCAGTCACCTCCAGGATGCTCAAATCCAAGTGCTCCTGAGCACCATATGCCATGGGCACACCGGCATCACACTGCACATCCCGCCTAGGCAGGCTCTAATAGCTAGTCTTCTGAAGTTCTTTGGGGTGCAGGGGGGGGAGGCTGGCCACTTGCTCTCGGTGTCTCCTCTCCACCAGGCAGATGGCCTGACATCTTCTGGGGGACAAACTGCCTGCAGACCTTCTGAGCTATCACTCGCCATCCCTTGAGCACCCTCCCCAGCCAGGGGCTGGCAGCACAGGGGTCCCAACAAAGCCCACAGTGGTGCAGCTTTCCCTCTTTTCTGCTTGCAGGTGGCAGTGGAGGTGGCGTCTCAACACTGGACCATGGTGCTGTGAGGGTAAGCTGCTGTCTCCCCAATGCCGAGTGTCAGAATGCCCCTCGCCGCTCTCCTCCTCTACCTCCTCCTGCAGCAGCCGGGCAGCAGCAAGGCATGGAAGCAGCACGCCCCACGCCTTCGCCTTGCCTACAAAGGTAAGGGTGGGTTTCCTTGGGTCTGCACCTTGCCTGGGAGAGTGTTCTGCAGGCAGGGAGCAAAGGGGGCAGCCAGGACTTGAAGGAGGCAAGCAGTAGTCCCGTGGTTGTGGCTGCAACATCTCTGCACCTTGGGCCCTCAGGATATTTCACAGATGCAGCTCCAAGGACAGCCCATAAAGATGCTGCACTGGTGCTGCTGCATCAGAGAAGGGGACTGAGCGGGGAGAAACCTGGTCCAGCACAACACTAGGAACAGAAGGGATGTCTTCTGCTCAGACTCACTCTGGGCATCTTACGGTGTCCTGGGCTGGAGCCGGACTGGGCAGCCCCAGGGGAATGTCCCCTGTCTTCACACTCACAGTGTAGTAGGGATGCTGAACATCAAGCAGCACTGCTGGCCCCTTCCCCTGCATCCCACTAGCACAGGCCTGACCCAGCTCAGCCCTTCTGCCTTTACCCCTCCTTGCACACCGAGGAGAGACTGCTCGATTGTGCAGGTCATTTCCCTCCCCCCTTGCATCTGTCCTGTCTGTTTAGGAGTTCTTTAGAGCAGGCAATTTGCTCTTCTGCCTGATGCAAAGTGGGACTTGTTTTCAGTGAGCTGGAGATGCAATGAGAGCAGACTGACCAGTAGCACAGTACACAGCCCAGCAGAGAAGTGAAAAAAGGGAGTCTCCAGGGAAAAGGTCTCTGCAGGGGAATGACCTGAGCAGTTAGTGCAGAGCTCTGTTAAACTGGCAGCTGGTCACCCTGCCATGGACCTGCAGCATGGACTTCATCAATTTATCTGCCTTCAGCTTCTCCTATGTGAAAAAAAGCAAGTTGCTTTGAAGGACGGGCAGCTCAGCACATCCTCAGTGCTGCCCTGGATGTGGTAGTCATCAGGGCTCAGCCAGCCCTTCTCCACAACAGTGAGGTAGCAGTGCAACTTCCCATGGGCATTGCTCTCAAACTCTGGGGCCATTCTCTTGGCCTGCCCATCACTCTGAGCAGCTACTCTCCAGGCAACAAGGTGAAAGATGTCCTCAGCTTGTGGCTGGAGAGGGCTGGACTTCCCAGGGACACAGGATATGCCTGCAGGAAGATGGTCCCACTGATAGCCCAGCTCAGAAACATGGTGCAGGGTCTGCCTTTCCTTGGAGCTGGAGAAGGCAGAGCAAGGCTGCTAGGGCAGCAGAAGTACAGAGGAACTGCTGACTTCAAAGCCCCACAGTGTGCTGGGTCCAGACATGCCAAAAGCCCTCTTGTCTTGGGCAGAAGCAGAAGAGGAAGCTCCCAGCATCAGGAGGGCTCAACGACAATGTGAACAATGGCAGGGGATGTGACTCACGGACAGCACAGGGCAGGTTCAAGGACACAATGCCTTGAGAAGTTTAGGTTTAAAAACCCCTAGGAAAAAAAAAAACAAGACGACCCTAAAAGGAGGCCTTTGAGAGTCCATCTAAGGGATCAGGTCTGTCCTTAGATCCCAGCATGGGGGAGGCAGGCTGAGCCCTCAGTGGGGTGGGGGGAGAAGATGCAAGCAGGTTTTTGAGAAGGAAATGACAGCACCAAAGGCTGGGAGAGCAAAGGAAGGATGGGGCACAGGGCATGGGGCCAGGAACAACAGCAGCAGCTCCCACCCTGCCGAGGCAGCAAGGAGGAGGTTTATAATAGCACGCCGGCAATGACGGCTGCACGAGAGGCAGTGTCCGGGTAAGCTGGGTCAGGCTGGGTCAGTCCTGACGCTGCCCAGAGCTCAGCCTGTTTTCTGAGGCCATACAGCAGTGCCAAAGCCACAACACACCTCCCGGTTCTTCTTATGGTAATGACCCAGGGCAGGCACAACTGAGAGTTGGCAAATGGGTCTTCTGCCAGCCCTTGCCCTGCAGCCATGCCAGCCAGGCAGGACCCAGAAGCCATCACCATGCAGCACATGCTCAGGAGCATGGGAGGCCGGTGGCTCTCTGGTTATTGGCACCAAAAGCTGCATGGGCACGTCTCTTTATCAGCCAACAGCAAGTGAGGGACTGGAGCCCGATTTAGCGCCAAGCTTCCCCTGGGCTTCAGGGATCTTCTCTGTGGTGTGCTGTGCCTGATGGCTGGGGGAAGGGGAGATGACAGCCCTCCGGCACAGCCAGGCTGTGACCCCAGGAAGCCCAGGGTCACCCTGCACTGAGGATGTTGTAGCTAAGAGGCAGGCGGAGGTGATCGATGGGACAAGGTGGTTACAGTGGTCTCGACAATAAAGAAAAACACCATGGCCCTGGGAGATAATGAACACAAAGGAGAAGATGTTTCTCCAGGCTCACCCATCGGTTTAGCCACCACACAGCTGCTGCAGAGACCGCCAGGTTCCCTGCCTTGAGGCTTGGGGTTTGGATCAAATGCTGTGTGCCTATAGCTGGACTGAGGGTAAGAAGAGGCCAGCTTGTGTGCAGCAGTTCCTGCATACAGGATCTGGACCCACAGCACTTCATGTCCCCTTGATGAGGGAGCAGAACAACACCACAGAACCTGGCTCAGACTCTCATGGTCATTAACCCTGGCAGAGGTCTCATGGTGCAAGCGCAGGGCACTGAGTCCTTTCTGGATCCTCCTATCACAGCAGCAGAGAGGGCTCCTCCACTGTCCCACCTGATCTTGTCCTTGGACGGGGCTGGGGTAGGTCAGAGCATAGGGATGACATTCCCTGGAACCAGCCTTCTCTCCATACCACTTAATTATAGCCAAGTACTGAATGAATCTTGGATTTTCCATCCCACCCTAACCTGAGACCTGAGTGCCCAGCCTAACATTTCCCCCTCTATCAGGCAGGTCCCGGGAGTGCTGGCAGGCACAGGAGGGTGGGAAATGCACAGGAGCCTGCTGGAGACCCAGCCATGACAATGGCCTGCAGGCAGGGACAGGAATTCAGCTGTTAATCCCATTCAGATGGCGGGAAATGACTTGGAAATCTGCTCCCCCCACATCCACAACACCCAAAGGAGAGCCCTTGGGCACCTCAGGGTAGAGGAGAGAGAAGCAGGGCTGTGCACAAGTTTTGTGGAAGCAGGAGGAGGGCCAACAGCTCTCTGACACAGCTGGGAGCAGCTCCTGGCCAAGGAGGATTCGTGCCCTAGAGTAACTGGAGCTCTGACCCCGGAGGAAGGGGAAAAGGAAACGCTAGCTGGGAGCGAGCCTGGTGTGGCTCCTGGCAGGGACCCTGCCCGCTGCCTGTGGCCCAGCAGGTCCTTCCCCTGCAGGGACAAGCGACGTCAGTGGCATTTCCAGCTTGCAGATGCTGGCCCTGCTTCCCCTCTGCCCTGGAAGTGGGGTGGAAGGAAGAGAGACACAACCTCCTGGGTCAGCTGGTCCCCTTTGAAGGAGACATGCCCATGCCCACATACACCCTACCTGCACCTGGGGCCGCACGTCCACCCACACTCCCAGCCACTCAGCCAGGTTAAGATCCCCTCAATTGCTTCTCTCCCTCAGTTCCTGACACATTGCTTCAATCCACATATTTTGCATAATTTTTCAGCCTGGGTCTTGCAGATCACTCTGGGTTTCCAGCTGCACTCCACCTCCCTCCAGCAGCAGCCCATCATCTCCCCACAGCCCTATTTTTGCACCTTTCCCTGCTCAGCACCAAAGCCAAGAGCAGCCTTGCCAGTGTAGCCAGACTTCACCCCATTCCTAGCTGGATCCTGCCGCAGTTGAAGAGGAAAGCGATGCAATATGATTTCTGGAAGCTCTGAGGCCCACCTCAGTGCTGGTCTCCCCTGCCTTGATCCCTGGGAGCAGGCACTGGCTGCAGTGGCAGCTGCTGTGCTCCCATGTCCCGGGGATGCTCGCCCCAACAGCCAGCCCAAAACCTGGCGCTGCACGTCACTGACCGATGCAGGCCCCAGGGATGTTGTTTCAGGAGCGGTTAACCGAGAGACAAGACTTTATTGTCTCTCTTGCACACCCATATGTCTGCAACTGTGCTGGAGGGGCTGTGCTGGCTGCCCCCAGGCTGCTGCACAGAAGGAGCTCTAACCAGAACAACAGAGCCATTCCCCTGCCCTATCTCCACTCCCCATGGAGCATGATGGGTCCAGGGTACACTTCTGCCCTCAGCAAGGTGGCTCTTCCCTCCAGTAGTGTCAAAGGGATGTTCCTAAAAGCCCTTTCCCAGAGTCAGTCTAATGCTGGGTTTAGGCTCTTTTAGGACATAGTAGGGGCTCAGACCAACCTGCTCTAGTTGAAGATGTCCATGCTGACTGCAGGTGGGTTGGGCTAGGTGAGATTTAAAGGTCCCTTCCAACCCAAATCATTCTGTGACTCTATGGTTCCATGAAATGTGGGGTGGTGGATGCAGGGTCAGAGTGACACCTGGGACACAACTGGAGACTTCCTTTGAATCTCCTTAGGCCAGGGATGTGCCATGTATCTGTCTGTCTGTCCTGGTGCACCCATCCCTGTGTGGGGTGCAGCAGACACTTTACAGACTAAAAAGCTCGGGGTGGGTGGAGAAGAGAGGTGTCCAGGCTGTGCCATGGTGGCTGTGTCTCCATACAGTCTCAGCTTAGAGGGATGTTTTGCCCCAGCAAATAGCCAAAGCCTTTTTTATGTAAACTTCCTTGATCTGAAGCCCAGGAAAAACATGCTGGGACTTACAGCAAGCAAGTCTCCTCTGTTATCGGCCCTCTTCCCATGGTTTTGAGATGCAGAGGCTTTGGGGTTCCAAGAACTCTTCTGAAAGGCAGGCTGGAAGCTGAGCAACCTCGGCTTCTTGGGCTGGACCACTGTCCTACCCTATACCCTGCAAACCAGCCCAGACAAGGGCAAGGTTGGGGTGGTTTTTCTCTTTGTAGGGGTGACTCACTGTTTCTTCCAGGTAGGCTCATGGGAGGAGGCTTCATGATGAGCTTTGGGGCACTGAGGGTGGTGTTTTTCTGCTAAGGCAGTGGCAGGAGAGTTGTGTTCCCTTGGAGCAGGGGTGGGCAGCCAGAGCTGTCCTGGAGAGGGGGACCACAGGTCTTCTGGTTGCTAAGTGTCCCTTATAGATGATTGTTTGTTTTTTCTCTCCCACCTTGTGCTCTTTAGATCTGTTGAAATCCAACAGCTCTCACCTACTGCTGGCCTCAGGAGATGAGATGGATTTCCAGGCCCTCTTGGTGGATGAAGACAGGGCCTGGCTGATGGTGGGAGCAAAAAACCACATCGTCCTGCTCCACATGGACCATCCCACCAGAGAGCCTGAGAAGGTCAGTGCTGGGAGAAGGGTGGGAGCATGACCCTGGCCAGGCTGGTCTCTTCCTCCCTGGGAGCTGCTCCTTTGTTCCAGTGCTGGGGTGTGGAAGTGGATGTGCTCTGAGCTGGGATCCAACATCACCAGGGACACATTTACACCAGGATGTCTCAATCAGTGGGGTCAACCCATCCCTGGTGGTGTTTAGTCCCACTGGTACAGGCTGATGCCAGGGAGGGACAGGGTGGCTTGGCCAGAAGAGGAGACCTGGGTGGACCTCAGGCAAGGGTGGAAGGGTAGCGCCTGGAGTCCTGCTATCACACCTAGTCCCTGCTGCTGCTGCCAGAGCTACAACCACCCCATCAGCAAGTGCACTAATGTCATCCCAAGACATCCTGCTGGCAGGGTGTGCAGCTTGAACCCAACAAAAGGAAAGCCCATCAAGGCTCTGCAGCCTGGTGTTCCCACGGGCCAGGATCCAGGAGAGCCTGCCCAGTGACTGGGTGTGCCGTGGCCCACCCAGGCTCTGTCCTCACGCCAGATTTGCTCTGAGTCTATCTGGCAGGCTGCCCGCTGAGCTTGGCCAGGCCCTGGGGACCCAAGGGGGTGTCAGACCCGCTGCAGAGCAGCCCCATGTCCTCATGGAGCCTGGCAGAGCCCTTTGGCTGAGCCTATTCCCATCGATGCACATGGGAGCCAGCCGACCCAACTAGGTCAAGGAAAGCAGGGACTGCATCGGAGGGGTTTCTGTGTTGCAGATTTTCTGGCCAGCCTCCAGGGAGCAGGTTGAGCATTGCCAACTGGCAGGGAAGAACATGGAGGTAAGCAGGGCTGGCAGCCCCTGGCTCATGACCTTTTGTGGTTTGTTGTCAATATTAAACACCCACATCATCCAAAAAAGGGAGTGTGGGGTTTGCCTGACATAGGGGTGTTCAGTCAGCCAGAGTTAAGCCCAGCTTGCCAGCTGCTGGAGCAGGACCTGGCCAGGCTCCTGAATCCCAAGCAGACATGCCATGGGGCTGGTCATGAGAGACCAGACCTGGGCTCAGCCCACTGACAAACATCTCCCCTTGAGCAGACGGAGTGTGCCAACTTCATCCGCCTCCTCCAGCCCTTCAACAGGAGCCATGTGTTTGCCTGCGGGACCGGCTCCTACCAGCCCGTCTGTGCCTTCATCCAGCTGGGAGCCAGGGGAAAGGTGAGGTACACCCTGGCCAGCCATGTCCCCACAGGAGAAGGTGGCAAGAGACTCCTCAGCATGTTCCTGTCCTCTTCCCAGGAGCTTGGGGAGAAACACATAGCGAGAAGCAGCCCTGGTTTGGCAGTGCCAGGGTGCCCTGTGGGGACAGGACCTGGTCCTGTGTGGTGCTATCTCTCTTCTTCTTCAGGCCAACACTAAACTCAACAACATCTCCTCAGCATAACTTCATCTTTTATTCTTCATCTGTTTGCTCTTCTTCGTCTCACATCAGCCAAGGGGGAAACACACGACCGAGAGAGAGCTCAGCAAACTGCTCCCAACGGGAACTCTCTTCTTCAGGAACTCTCCTCAAATTGATCAGCCTCTTGTTGCTTCTTGCTTTTTCTGTTGTTGCCCCTTGTTGCTTCTTCTCTCTTCTGTTGTTTCTCTCCAACTAGTTCAGTCCTTGCTTCTTCTCAAACTGATCTGGTTCCTGGTTAATATATCTCTAGCGTCTCCCACCACCCCAAAGACAATCACCTGGGGGAAGGCAGGGCCTTACACAGGTGGGCCAGGTTCTGCCTCTGGGGCCTTGGGGAACAAAACATGTTGCTGGGTTGTGACTCATCCATAGGTCAACTCCAACTCAGGGCCCGCAGCCCAGGCCCCAGCACTTCATCCTGGCATCCCCCTCAAGGGGCCGCTCACTGCAGAGAGGAACACTCTGGCCTCCTTCCCACTCTTCTCCACATGCCCAGCTTGTTTCCAGGCTCCTCTTGGGCTGACATCTCCCCTTTGGCTCTGGCAGGGTCCCAGGGCTCCCCCAATGCGGTTGGTGACCCACTCCTTGGAATCGGGGCGAGGACGGTGCCCATACAGCCCCCACGAACCCTTCACAGGGCTTCTTGTCGGTAAGAGGGAGGAGGGAGCCCTGCACAGAATGGCAAATGCAGGGTGCAGACTGGGTGCCATGTACATGGGATGTGTGGTGTCACCAGCCCGCCTGTCTCATACTGACACTGTGGAAGGGCTAGGCGCATTGGGGGCTAGAAGCTGTACAGGGTGATGGGTTTGAAGGAGGCTCCCAGCCAGGCTGTGCCACCTCTACTATACTTGAGCCTCTGAGGACACAGGGGCATCCTGCCAGGATACCTCCAGCAGCAGCTCCCCAAACCACCCACACTCTGACCCTGCAGATGGGGAGCTCTATTCGGGCACATCCAGTGAC
This sequence comes from Brachypteracias leptosomus, assembly GCA_013401335.1. Taxonomy (NCBI): domain Eukaryota; kingdom Metazoa; phylum Chordata; class Aves; order Coraciiformes; family Brachypteraciidae; genus Brachypteracias; species Brachypteracias leptosomus. The sequence goes on along the minus strand of VYZX01016166.1, from coordinate 88,078 downwards.
TTCATGGGCAGCAGCGCTGCCTTCTTCCGGACCTGGGTCCATGGGGCTGAGCAGAGCTACATCCGGACAGAGCAGAACCAGGACCACTGGCTACATGGTAGGAACGGGGGTACTCATAGGGCATGGGGTCTCTCCTGCCTGCTGGGGAGAGGTTGAGACCAGCATTGGGTCCAGAGCTCTGTGGCCTCACCTGCTTCTCTCTGGGTGGAAGCACTGATGAAGCCTCTGGTGAGACCCATGCTCCAGCACAGACTCTGCAGCCTGAACACCAGGAATGGCACTCCACCATCCAGGTAGCAGGGTCTCCATGGGACATCTCAGCACACTGCTCCCAAGAACTTCCAAGGGCAGTACAACAGGATCAGATCAGGGCATGGGACCATGTTGTGCTGCTTCTTCCCCCACAGAGCCCACATTCATTGGTGCCTATGCCATCCCTGATACCTACAATCCCCATGATGACAAGGTCTACATTTTCTTCCGTGAGACGGCCATGGAAGCTGGGCAGTGGGAGAGGAAACACATCCATGCCAGGGTGGCCCGGGTTTGCAAGGTCAGTCACCAAAGGCCAGCATGCCACAGCTGGGTGTTCCACCAGGTTGGGCTTTTACCTCCTCTGGGCCAAGTGGCATCCCAAGCAGGGGTCAACAGCAGGACACGAGGTTGTCACCACACACCTAGCACAGAGCAGAGAGCTCAGGGCTGAGGGTGCCCTGCTGCAGAGGTGGAGGAGCATGCAGTGATGGGAAAGGCTTGGAGAGTCTGGACTGAGCCTGGCTCTTGGTGCTTGGCAGAATGACGTGGGAGGGAAGCACAGCCTCATCAACCGCTGGAGTACGTTCCTCAAGGCTCGCCTGGTGTGTTCCATCCCTGGACCCCAGGGCACCGAGACCCACTTTGACCAGCTTGGTGAGTTCACAGCCTGGTCTGCAGCCAGGAGCAACACTGCTCTGTCATGGCTGCTCCTTCCAGTACATCCCAGGGAGGTGGGCATGGCATTGAGGACGCCTACCTGCATCCCCTGGACTGGTGCTCCATCTCCACCCACTCTTTGCAGAGGATGTTTTTCTCCTGCGCACCCGGGACCCCCAGAACCCCCTCATCTTTGGCCTCTTCACAGTCTCCAGGTGAGCATGGCTCTGGCTCACCCTTGTGTGGGGCAGTCTAGCCCCCTCAGCCCTTTGACAGTGCTGCCCCATGAGGAGCCCTGGGGGGGAGAAGGGCAGGACCAGCACCCAGCTGGAAGAGGAATGGCCACCAGCTATTTCACTGCTTTCCCTCCCGTTGGCTCACCAGTCCATCTGCTAAACCACCAGATTTATCACTGGCACAGCCAGTGGTCCCCCAGGATGGGCTGGCTGTGCCAAAGGGATTCCTGTCACCCCCTGGTCCCATGCACAACTCCAGGGCTGACAGAGAACAGCGTGAGCTCAGGGGCACGGGTGTGCAGGCACCTGATCCCCATGGAACAGCAGAGACATTGACAGCCCAGTGCTCCCCCCACAGTGGTGTCTTCAGCGGCTCTGCTGTCTGTGTCTACTCCATGGCTGCCGTGAGAGCTGCCTTCAGCGGCCCCTTTGCACACAAGGAGGGATTCGACTACCGCTGGGTAGAATACAAGGGCCGTGTCCCCTATCCTCGTCCTGGCACAGTAAGGGACTGGGAAGCAGGTGGGGGGAACATGGTGGGTTGGCTTGGCCCTAACGCAGCCCCCTGTGTTGTCACGCAGTGCCCCAGCGAGACGTATGACCCACTCCTGCAGTCCACCAAGGACTTCCCTGATGAGGTGATCAGCTTCATGCGCACCCACCAGCTGATGTGGGAGCCCGTGTACCCACAGGGCCGGCAGCCTGTGCTGGTGCGGGTCAGCGTGCCTTACCGGCTGCGGCGGCTGGTGGTGCACAGGCTGGAGGTGGAGGGTCGGCACTATGACGTGCTCTTCCTTGGCACGGGTGAGTGGGAACTCACCCTAGCTCTGGGGATGCTGTCACCACAGGGCAGCTTGCATAGCACTCTGCTCCTGCTGGCTCAGGTGGTTCCCAGTGCTGACAGCTCCATCTCCTGCTGCATTCACAGATGACGGTAAAGTCCTGAAGGTGGGGCTGGCCGGTGGGGTGAGCCATGGCACTGAGGTGATCAGTTTGGAGGAGATCAGTGTCACTAAGGTATGGGAGGCCTGGACTGGACCACGGTGGCTGAACCATGCAGCCCCCCCTTGACCTATGACATCCTCCCTGCAAGCTCATGCAGCCATTGTCTCTATTGGGAAGGTCTGTCACCTTGTTGCTGGAGGCTCCCACCTGTCCTGTTAGCATGGAGGGAAGCCAGGGGGATGGCAGCCAAGTCACATTCCAACTCCCCATCAAATCTGGGGTGGGGGTAGCACACCAAAGCCAGAACTAAAACAGGTGGGCTGAGCCCAGATTTGAAAGCAGGCTGCCAGCCAGGGCTGCCCACACCGAGCAGGGCCAGCCCAGCCTGCTTGCATGGAGCAGGTGGAGCTGGGAGCAGTGACCTGGGCCAGGGCTCCAGGACCCTGTCACTCCAGGGCCCCAGCCCCACTGGCAGGCTGGGGCACCCAGGAGGGACTGACTCCACTGCAGCACCCTCTCCTCCCTCTGCAGGTGCCTTCTCCCATCCTGGACATGAAGTTATCACTGAAGCGGGTGAGTCCTCCCTCCTGCTTCTTCCTAAAGCAGCCAAGGGACAGGACTCAAAGGGCAGCTGGACCCGACTCCTCTGCTTGGATCCCTTGGCTCAAGTCCCCCTTGGCTGGCACATTTAGGGAATAGGATCCTGCTAGGGCAGTCTGGGGGGTGGCAGGCTCTGCCTCCCACTCCCTGTGTCTCCCAGCACCCCCACCCCAGCCTGGGGCACGTTCCCCAGCTAGCTGCGGTCTCCAGCCATGGGCACTGACTGCTGCTGTTCTGCTTCCCAAGCAGCAGGAGCTGTTTGTGAGCAGCACCCACGGGCTGCTGCAGCTCTCTCTGTACCGCTGCAAGCTCTATGGCAAAACCTGCACTGACTGCTGCCTGGCCAGGGATCCTTATTGCACCTGGGACAGCAAGACCTGTGCCCCTCACCTGCTCACCGAGAAGAGGTGAGTGTCCACCTGGGACAGCTCTGCTGTCCCCCTGCAAAGAGGTGGCATTTGGGGCAGGGAAGGGCAAGCTCTCAGCCCTGGAGCTTTATCCATCAGCCCAGGCCCCTACTACTACCCTGCCTGCCTTTCACCCAGCCCTCCCTGGCCCCCCCCCAGCCCTCCCCTTCTCCCTGGATACTCTGCCACAGAAGAGTCCCACAGCCTAGGGCAGGTGCCACCCACAGCCCTGTCTGCTCTCCCACAGGCGTGCCCGCTGCCAGGATGTGCTGAAGTCCGACCCACTCAGCCAGTGCCAGGACACCACAGAGGGTGAGCACTAGCCCCAGCTCCTCCAAGGAGCCCCAGTGCAGGCAGCCAGCTCTGCCTGGGGGCTAGCAAAGCCCAGGAGAACGGGTGGCCTGGTGCTGAGAAACCAGTGCCTGCCAGCAGCATTCATTACAGACCCTGTGCTGCCCACCATGTGCTGGATGCTCTGTGCTGCCCCCCCTCCCCACTTGTCACACATCTCCCATGCAGGGTACTCACCCCTTCCCCTGTCCCATACTCTGTACAGGGACCGTTGCCATGGAGAAGCTGGTGTTTGGGGTGGAGAAGAACTCAACCTTCCTCGAGTGCCTGGCACACTCCCCGCAGACAACCATCCGGTGGCTGGTGCAGCATGGTGAGGAGATTGGCCTGAGCGAGGTATGGGGGACAGGGTGGAGGGGATGGGGCACTGGGGTGGCTTGGTCCTCAGGGACTGACCCACAGTGCTCTTCCTTTACCCCAGGTCAGGAACAATGGCCACATCTCGGTGCTGGAGCAAGGGCTGCTGATCCGCCAGCTGGCGAGGGAGGACGCGGGCACCTACGAGTGTCAGGCAGTGGAACGCTTCTTCTCCCGACCCCTCACCAGATACAGCCTCCGTGTCATCAGGCACGAGGCCATGGAGGTGCAACCTTACAAACGGAGCAAGGGGGCTGAGCTAGGAGAGACTCACCAGAATCCCCGGACCCGGATTGACCTGCACCCGGGCTACAAGGGCTTCCCACGGGCCCTGGGGGCACCAGGCACCAGCCTGGATGTCTACTGCAACACTCTGCGGCTCCAGGAAAGGCAGCGGCAGAAGGCCTGGCACCAGAAGTGGCAGTACCCACCTCCAAACAGCAAGAATGGCCGGGTGCGGAGGCATCCCCAGCCTCTGTGAGGGGGCAGAGGGAGCTGGGGCCGCCTGCAGCTCCTTTCAAGGTCTCTCCAGGGCCCTTCTCGTGCGCAGGCATCAGCTCGGAGACACCTCTCGGCTTCCCGTGCAGAAACATCTCGCTGTTACTACCTCAAACCCTGCCAGTCCCCAGTGCCTCTCCATGCGTCCCACAGGACATGCCGCAGCCAGGGCACGCAGCCCGCACCAGCTCTCCAAGACTCAAAGCTATTTACACTCTGCAGAATATTTATTCTCCTCGTTTTCCCCTGGCCCTTAATGATGACTGTTAGCAGCAGCAATAATAAGCACAGAGGACAGAGAAGGGGATCACTCAGCTCTCACAAACAGTTCTGACACCTGGCAGCATCCAGCCCTGCCATGAATACCTCTGTGCCCAGCCTTGCTCTCGCCCCAGCCCTGGCACAAGGATGCCCAGGCTGGGTGCTCACCTGGGTGGCTGCGGAGGTGCCAGCAGAGCCCAAATACTGCTGCAGGCAGCAGGGCATGGCTGCTTGCTGAGCCTGGGCTCCAGCAGCGGGGCACCTGGGGTTGGCAGAGATGCCCATGTCTGGCCTGACTTCAATCCACTTCAAACCATATCACTTTATAAAATTTTGACATTTATTTTACCAAAAAAAAAGAGAGAGAAACAACAGGAAGTTATACCAACTTACAATTTATTATTTTTTAAAAAAATGACATGAAACACAAGTAAAAATAAATACATCATATAAACAACAAATTGTTCAAAGTCTCTGTTCTGGGAGATCAGGCGAGCACATCCCATTTGACAGAGAGAAGAGGGAAGCACATGATCATGCGTGGGGCCAACCGACCAACCCACCCACCCTGCTTAGCAATACTCCTCTTTCCAATCACAAAAAGACAGGCCATGAACTAAGGCAGAAGNCACATTAACATAATCAGCACCAAAAAAAAAAAAAAAAAAAAAAGAACCCTAAACCAACAGAAAACCCAAAATGACACTCAGTGATGTATTCCTTCAAGCTCCTGTGGATCTGCCAGAGACTCCAGCTCCAAGCCGGGTGACACCGAGGTGGGAGACACAAGCAGCTGCAGTAATGGGTGGTGGTGGTCTGGGGGGTGGCAGAGGTTGCTCTCCCCCACTCCCACCATCATCCCTTCAAAGGGAGCGCTTGCTCTCAGTTGCAAGGAGCCATCATCTCACTGTAATCTAGTTGGACTACGTTCCCCTTTTAACCTCTGCCCCCCACCCCAGCCCTCCCCCCCGGTCCTTCCAAGACTGGATTAACAAAATTCATCCCAGAGTGGTGAGAAACACCAGTGGTGAAGGTATTTGCTGTACTTGTCCCTGTTGGCCTAGAAGCCATCCACAAACCAACAGCAATTTTCCTGCATTCAGCCATTTGCTGACATCATTAAGCCAAAACATACATCATTTCTAGTGAAGCCCCCGTGGAAATCCCGCTCTTTGCTTGCCAGAGTATTTGTTTTCTGTGAGTACCTGCATCCACCCCACCAACCTCCCAGGCACTGTGTGGAGGCCAATGTGCAGCAGATCCTGCCCAAAACGGGCCAGGCTGGACTATGTTGCTCCCACTCATAGTCTGCCAAGATTCCTCCAGAGCCATACCAGAGGGAGGAGCAACAAGACCACCAAGACTGGGGCACACAAGCAGCCACAGCCCTCCCCACACTCGTGACATTATGTCCCACAGCAGTACCCAGCCATCGCCCTGCTGTCCCCATGAGTGGAAACCTCCCACCAGAGGGAAGGGGTGAGGGCTGGGTGCCAATACAGAGGGCAGCGGGCCCCCCCCTAAGGCCCCTGCAGCTCTGGCCCAGCCTCAGGGCTATGTTCAGAAATCTTCCATAGTGTCCAAAAGCCTCAGTGGAGACTCCTGCACTGCTGTCCTCAGTGTCACCCACAGCCCCACCACAAACTGGCAGCTGCTTCCATCCAGTCATTTGTAAATAGAAATTCAGCAGCAAAAGAAAAAATTTAACCCGTGCAGGGAAAGCCCCTGTTCCAGGCTCAGGAATAAACAAGATGGGACCCTCTGCAGCAGAAACATGTGCTGAGGAGGGGAAAAGTCTGGGAAGGGCAGATGATGAGGAGAGAGAGTCCCATGAGAGAGGTGTTTTAGGGTTCAGAGAGGTCCCCCCACTCAGAAAGCCTCTGGGTATCCCACACACTCTCATGGCTTCTGTGGGGTGGAGGAAATCCTTCCCACAGTGCCATGGGTGAGCAGGTGTCCCTGGGCACTTCAGGGGCGATGCTGCCAGCCCCCATGGGAAGCCCGCAGTCAGGACATCACAGTTATCTCTGCAACCACCTCTCAGCACCAGGCTCAAGGGAACCAGCCCCTCATTAAGGGGGTGCTCAGGGCTGGTACATAGGACAGAGAGGTGCCACACCACTCCACTGTGCTCAGGGAGGGTGGCTGGGGCTCCACTGAGGCACTTGCTGTGCAAGGGCATCATGCCACAGCTGCCCAGAGCCGTGGATGTTTGCAGCAAGAGGAAGCCTCTCCCAGCAGGTTGCACTGAGGGCAGCTGCATCACAGGAGGGGTCTCCAAGCTGCATGGCCACAAGAGCCAGGAGAGCCCTCGCACCTCACTCTGGTGTCAGGAGGGGAACAGCCAGCCCATGGCACAGGGTGCACGCTGCAGCAGCTGAGTGCCATCAGCCTCTAGCTCCTATGGTCACAGGGCTTGGGCTATGCTGGGGAACCCCGGGAGGCATCAGACATCAGCAAGGGGACATGCCAGGGCCTGCTCAGGAAGCCCTGGGTGCTCTCCTGGAGAGGCAAGGAGCAGAGAAAATGACATGCAGTCCAGAACCATGGTGCCAACTGCCCCCCTCCAAATCTTCATGCCTTGTCCCAGCACAGAGACACAGAAAAGCCCCGGAAGAGTCCCTTGGGTAAACCCTGCTACCCTGACCACCACCAGTGAGGACGGGGGCCACAGCACAGCTCTGGTGGGGGTCTGCTCATGTGCTGGCCTCCCTCACATGCCCGCAGGTCTCAACACTTGCTACTCTTGACAAGGAAAGCCCTTGCCTAGGTCCATTCCCCAAATCCACCGGAAAACTGACAGCCTCACAGGGATGCAACGGACATCTGGGCAAGCTCGTCATACAATCAGTGTCACAGGGTTGTGCATGAGGTGGACACACAGAGCACAGGAGGGCATGACTCACAGATGCAGCACTGTCAAGTCTTTGGAGAAACTTGCATGAACACCATCAGTTAATTTGCTTTGTTACTTTTGTGGGGGGGTTTGATTTTTATTTCCATGGTGCATCCAAAGACAAGTTGTCCAGCAGTTTGCTCAGAACCCCTCGGTTTTCAACTCCTAGGATATGTTAAAGAAGAAAGCACTATTTTAATGTTTGGTTTTTTAAAAAAATAATTAAAATAATTTGCATAGCTAAACTGTTGATCTAAGGCTTCTATGAATGGTGTGGTTATGTTTGACAGACAACGTCCATTAAACAGAAAAAGACACTAGGAAAGCCCTGCAACATTTTTTATTATGTTTTTGTAACACGTGTGCACACACACCTCTCTCTCTCTCTCAGGAAGGGAGGACCCCATCTTCCAGTGCCCCTTTGGTAGAGGATGTCAGGACATCCCGCCCTTTCCTACACCTAGTTGGTCCCAGCAAACAGCAGTGACTGCAGCTTCCACAGCCGGAAAGGTCCCCTAACAAACTACCACTGCTCCAAGCTCCCGGCCACACTCCAGGAACATATCACACAGGCAAGCACATCTGCCTAGTGACACCTAGATGTGACACCCACATGTTTCTGGATTTCAAGTCTCCATCCTAATGCATTCACGCACACAGTCACACACTCCAAGCACTTGGGTAGCCCAGCATCTCTTTAGTAGCCCTGGCACGAGGTGACCAGCCAGCACTTTGCAAGCATTTGGCAGAGCAGGGCTGGGACAAGGGCTGCTCCCTGCATGGGGAAAGGCACTTCCCCAGCAGGAACTTGTCCTTCCCAACTCTGCACACACCTCACAGCCCTCCTTCTCACTGGGAATGAGCACAGGAGGTTTCCACACATGCTCCTCCACCTGCCCCCAAGATGACAAGAGGGCTCCATCCTCCCTCTGGCTGCTGCGGAACACCCGGAGCAGCTCCTCCCTGCGCTGGCACAACTCTGTGATGGGACACATCCAGCCAATGTGACACGGGTCAGCTACAGGCAACCTCTGCAGCTGGTCCTGCTTCTAGGCTATGTTTTGGTCAACCGGCTGCTTCTCCCCACACAGACAACCCAACAAGCAACCATTGCATGATGGAGGTCAGCATTTTATTTTTTTAATATGGAAATTAATTTAAAAGTAGAAAGAAAGAGTCTCCCAAACAATAAATATTATGCCTTCATGAAATAAATTAATGTAGAGATTCTATGCAGGGGGAAATTGCTCCAATCACAGATTCAACAGCAACTGGCACTTGGGGCAGTGTCCCCTCCAAACCTTCTCCACTGCCTGGTGCTGTTCAGAAACCGCAGTGAGCCTACCTACCCCTGGATCTGGTGGGCCATGGTGGGATGAGACATGGCCTTCACACAACCTAGCAGACCCACGGAGCTGGGGAAGTCACCAGGATTCCCCTCTGACAGCCATCCAGATGTCTGGGATTGCTCCATTCAGCTAGCACACAATGCTGGCATCAGAACCACAGGACCAACCTACCTTGGATGGGACCCTCCAGAGAGGCCTGGGGGAAGGACAGGACCCTCCAAGAAGGGCCCAGGGGAGCCCCTTGCCCTGCCCTCCTTGTTGTGGCAGGAACCTGCCTGGAGCCCTCACACTAGTTTCATGTGAATTTGAAGAGGATGACAAATCATTTGTGGGGTGTTTTGTTTCCTTTTTTTTTTTTTTTTAACATCAATCCCCCCCATCCCCAACATACATGACATAGAAGCCCTCCCATTCCCTTCCCAGTAAAAACACTTTGCCCCCAACCTCTGCTGGAGTCGCCCTCCGGGCCCACACCTCCCAGAGTGAGAGAAGTTCACAGATAAGGCAGTTCGTGTGAGAGGGAGCTCGGCCCTGCCAGCGGTCAAGCCTGTGCCTCCAGGCCCGAGAAGGACAGTGACTTGCAACACCAAGCCTCCCCCTTCCAGACAAGACAGAGAACAGAGACAGACAGACAGACAGACAGAGCGTGGGAGGGAGGCACTCCTATGGTTTTTGCATTGCTGCTCCCCTCTTCCCCTGGCTTTTGCTCCCCCAGCCCTTGCAGGTCTGCTCTATCCCCCTCCCATCTCCCAGTCCCTAATACAATTCAGATCCTTGACAGCTAAAAAACAACAAAACAAAACAAAAAGAACAAAACAACCCCCACACCACACCCTTCACATCCTTCTCCACCCGCTGCCGTGGCCAGGGGGGAAATCCTGACTCCCAAAAAGATCCTGCAACTTTTGTCTCCTGGTGGAGCTGAAACTGAGCAGGAGCTGGGCCCTTTATTTCCCTGTGATCTCTATAACATCATCGTCTTTGTCCTCGTCATTAGAGCTGCATCCCACCTCTGGGACCTCCTGGGGTTCAAACTGAGGCACCTGGGACCGAAGGAGGCCCCCGGCCGGGTAGCCCGAGTGAGGGGACATGTAGCCAGGGTAGGCAGATGCCATGCTCCTGGGAAGGCTGCTAGGCAAGACAGGGGCTGGGAAAGGAGCAAACATCCTGGGCTCGGGCAGGAGTGACTGTGTGAAGGGAAGCGAGTAATTGGGCAGCACCCTTGTCAGAGAAGGGTTTAGCATGAATGAGGGGACGCTGGCGGTGGCTGAGGTAGCAGCAGAAGAGCTGGCGGTGCCGGCTGTCAGCAGAGGGTCAGTAGTCACAGGGAACACCAGATGAGGGTCTGGGAGTAAATTGGGCAGCTGGTAATAAGAGGATCCAGTGCCCATGTACAAGGAGTTTCCTGGTTGGGAGGTAAATGGATGGGTTAGGTTGTGGTTTAAAGAGACAGGAGGCATGGCGAACCCACCAGAGACGGGGTACCCGTGTTCGTATGGCTGCACGGACGATGGCAACTGGCGCTTCTTCTGCTGCCTGCAGGCTTGCTCCTCTGGAGCCGGTGGCGAGGTCGACTTGCGCTTGCTGCCCCGTAAGTCCAACACCGAGCGGGCATCGACGTGCTGGCTGGTGGCTGGCAGGGCTGAAGACACGGAGGAAGCCATGCAGTGAATCCCCACACGCTGCTCGGCTCCTCGGGCTGCTAAGCCGGGCGCGTTGTCTGTGCGGGCAGGGTGGCCTTGCACCGTGTTGGTGCTGGGAGAGCTGTGCCGAGACTCCCGGGCAGCCGCTGCCTCCGCATACTGCTGCAGCTCGCTGATGATCTCGGGGCTGTCAGGGGATATGGGCCGAGTGAGCTCCTCCGCGCTGGGAAGCTGCGGTGATGAGGCACTGTGTCTGCCATTGCTTGTGGACTCCAGTGAAGAGCTCTGGGAGCCTGGAAAACAAGACGGAGCAGGTGAGAAAGACAACCTTAGAGAAATCTTGGGACCATGAGGCAACAGTGGAAAGGAAAGTGGGGGTATCAGGGGGAGTTGTGAGGTCAGCTCTGAACACAAACATGACAGAACACAGTCAGGAAACACTGCCCCAGACCCTTGGCTACGTAGCACATGAGTAAGGCCTTCACAGTGCTCACAAGTACCTACCTGAGGCAGCTGTCCGACGGTCTTCATTGCCCTTTGACTTCCCAGTGGTCCGGATAGCAAAAATCCGCCCATCGCTGGTCCGGATATATGTCCCTGAAAGAGGCAGAACAACTTCATTCAGGGTTTCCAGTCTCAGCTTAGGACCCTTAGCACTGCTGTGTAAGGCCAGTCCACAGATCATAGAATGGTTTGGGTTGAAAGGGACCTTAAAGATCATCTAGTTCCAACTCCCCTGACATGGCAGGGACACCTCCCACTAAACCAAATCCCACAGATCATGCAGGAAGATCAGTAGGGAGCTTCTGCCCCTTTCCTCACTCCTCACTTCCACATTTCCAGCTTTCTTGGATTGGAGCTCACCCCCTCCCAATGTGCTGCCAGAGGGAAATGTGGAGCTTCATGTTTGGGACTAAGTTTGCTCTGGGAGCACCAGGAAGTGTTTGGCTGCCCCAGTACAAGCAGTGGGCGTTATGAGAATGAGACACCCAAGCCACAAAGTTCAACAGCTCCTCTCAGAGGCAGGAGCAGCCACAGCTCTGAAGCATCAGCTACAACAGCACACCCAAAGCATGGGCTCCAATAGACCACTGCAAAGGCCAGATCTCCTCCCCTTCTTTCTTTTCCTCTTAAGGGACTGAATCATGTTTTCACATCCTTTTCTTTGCTAATTAGCATTGGCTAGGACTCTATCCACAAGTCCTACCAAGATAGAGAGCCTTACCTTTTGTCCCTCGGATGATGTGGATGCTCTCGCCAGCACTGATTCTTGCCTGTACATCAGTGGACGTGTTTGTACCCGGAATCACAATATCTGGCAGTGTGGGAACAAACAGAACAGTGTCAGTGAAATTACACACCAGCCACAGTCAGGAGTGAGGAGGTGCAGCACTGACAACCCTCTTTGCTTGCAGTAGAGTTGTCTCTCCTATGTGCTGTGCTAGAAGCAAGGCCTGGTTATATTTCTGAGCAGCAGAGGAAGGCAGCAGAGCCTCCAAGGAAGCAAAAGCCACCCTGCTCTGGAACAGCATCTCCACCACCCCAACAAGGTCAACTGGTGACAGTATTGCAGGCCCTCTCATGGGGAGTTCACTCCCAGCAACCTTCCAGGTCCATGCCCCTTGCACATCTGCAGGGAAAGTCCTCCAGGTACAGGAGAACCACTCAAATGCAGAGATGCAGTAACCATGGCTCCAATATCTGTCTGTCCACAGCCCACATGGACATCCACAACTCACCCTGCTCCTCAATTCACCATGGGCATCGCAACTTCACTCACTATGAGCATTAGCAACTCACCTGTGGTGGTGACAATCTTCTGCACAAAGACACCAGCTCGCTGTAGATAGTTGATGGGGAAGTTAACAGCAGGGTTGGAACTTGAGGTTGATCCCACACTGCCCATGGGGACGTGCCGCGGCATCATAGGAATGGGGGTGGATTGAACTGGGCGGACACTTGCCACTGGCTTGTCCTCACCCTTGAGGGCTGGTCGCCTAGTGAGAGAGGAGGGAGGAAAGTGCAGTGCCCCCACTGACAGGGCTAAATGTCCTCTGCCCCCTCATTTCACATCTACAGCACAGGAAGAAGGGGAAGATGCAGGTACTCACCAGTTCCTCTGGCTAAAGGCAGGGATGCTCGTCAGACTCTGGTCACTGGCTGGGTAATACTGTGCGTAAGACGGCCGGGTGTAGGGGACGGATGCTCGCTTTTCCTCCTCATAGCTCTTCTTGGCTGCTTTCTTCTCTGCCTTGGTCAGCTTGTGCTCCTTCCGGTCAATCAGCAGTGACTCATGCTGAAAAGGCTCCTGCAACCCCAGAACACCGAGGTTTTGACACCAACACACCACAAGAGGGAACCAACATGCCCCACATGGCAGCCACATGGTCCTTGCATCAGTGCTGTCTCCATCCCAGGCTGGAGCAGGGAAGAGGGGAGCTGGAGGCAGAGCTGGTCATGGCAAAGCACGTGTGGTGGCAACGCTGTGGATGTGACCACAAGGCTCACCTTGAAGAGTCACAGAGTCAGCTAAGCCTCAAGGCCATCACTTACCATGAGCACACAGCAGGCTAAGAGTGCAAGCACATAGCATGCCAAGATGTCATACAGCCACCAGAGCATCCACAGTACCTGGCCACAGGCCCACTCTGCAGCACCACCCGACCAGTGAAACTCTTCACAACACAGGCAAGTGCTGGCTGTCCCAACTTTGTTTTAAAGCCATCCCAGGAAGACAGCTGGGCAAGGCAGCAAACTGGGATATGCCACCACCACCTTCCTGCCCAGCATCAAGTTGAAGGGGTGCCCTATAACCTGACACCAAACCAGGACAGAGTTGGCTCTAAAGGAGTAGTGGATAATGCAGGGAAGGGCAGGGTCCTCTCTAAAGGGTTTTTTACCTATTCCCACCAGTACACAAATGCATTCTTCTTGCCACTATGTCCCCATCACACAGCCAGATTCCTCCAGAGTTCCTCCTGCCTATGCAGTGCTGTGCCAGCAAGGAAGCAGGTTAGTCTTACCTTGGTGATGAGGTGAGGATACTTGAGACAGGCTAATTGTAGAACAGACTCCTTCATCTTGCTTGGATTGAGAGAAAGCTGAGCGGGGTCGGATTCCTCTTCCACAAAATGCAGCAGATTCTCCACCTCCCGTCGGGTGAAGTTCAGCACTGGGTTCAGATCATCTACCACCCGATCTGGAAAAGAAAGGGAACAGAGTGAGCAAAGAAGGGAAGAAATGGGTACTGCTGCCTGCTGCCCTTCCTACACTTCTGTTCTAACAGAGCAATCTGCAAAATCCTCAGAAGCCTTCTGTAAATGTCAGGGCAGGGAGAAAAATCATCAGCCATGTTCATAGATGAGCCTGTTTGACCAAGTTAGGCTGACAAATGCCTTTTGCTCCAGAGTGCAGGTCACTGAGCTCCTGGCATCCAAGAACCTGAAGCTACTTATGGATGATGTCCCATCTCACATTGCAAGGCTGAAAACATACAAGCCCTGGGACAGAACTGCAGCCACATCAGTATGTGTCCTCCTACAAATTCCACCAAAAAGGTTCACATTAATAACCAGGTGCTCAAATATACAGAACTCTGTTGAGTCAAAAGCTCAAAAAAGCAGCCACAGTCCCTCCCTCACAAGAACCTGAAATTTTTCCTTGGACGTTCCTTCCTGCACAGAGGGCAAATGGGAGCACATCTACAGGAGAAAAACCTCTATATCCAGGACTCTCCTGGGAGTCAGGCCAGCTGCCAGAGGACTCCTCCTCAAGTGCAAGACAGCATTTTGGAGCCCATCACACTGGACTGCTGACTCTGGAGTTGGGTTTTGAGAAAAAGAACACAGGCAGCAGAACTCTTTTGGGTCGCCACTACCCTCAGCTGCACATTCTATGAGAACAGCTCAACAGCTGGCACAAGCCAGCACAAAACATACTTTTGGTACAAGGGCAGGTCAGAACTGTAATGAATTAATAGTGCTCCTAAGTAAGCACTATCAGTCAAAGGTTTGGGTTTTTTTGCTATTTCCCCTCTCTTGCTGCTGGAGAAATTAAGGTACAGAGCTATTTAGTAAGTAATGCCCAGTTTAAGACAAGTCATGCCCAGGCACAGGATAAAATAGGATGACCACTCCCCAAGTCTTCACTTTGTTGTAGCAGTCAGGAGAGTAGCACAGCCCTGCTGCAAGATGCTGGCTCTACAACCCTTACTGCTCTGCCATGAATTTCTTATAGGGATCTCACATCACTGCCAACTCATAAACCCTAAAGATAGCCTTAGGATAGTGTCTCTGTTACTTCTCTGTCTGTCTGGTTTTCAACCTTAAAAAAAGAAGTTACAAAACCCACAGAAACAGGACTTGGAGAAGCCAAAAGCAGTGAGAATCAAGAGTGCAATGCCATGTCCATCCACATTTACCTGACATGCCCTGCTTGGAGATCTGACGGTCATAGATTTTCTTCTCAAGAGTGTAATCAGAAACCAGTCTGTAAATGTGGCATGGCTTCTTCTGCCCATAGCGGTACACTCGACACACGGCCTGGGCGTCATGGCACGGGTTCCAAGAAGCGTCAAACACCACCACTCTGTTTGCTCCAATGAGGTTGACACCCAAACATCCAGCACTGGAAATTAAAGGCAAATTTCAAATTGCTGCCTTGGCCAATTTTCAAAGCTTCTAGGCAGGAACAATCATCACAGCCAAGAGTCCACAAAGTGTCTATGGAAAGTTCCCTCCAGCCATACAGGCAACTCCAAACCCAGGTTTGGTTTCCAAGACTGTTATTAAGCTGTTGTGGAGGTCTAAGGCTAAAATCCTACACACCTAAGGAATTCAGAAGCAGATGGCACTATCATCCCATAGAATCTTGAGAGTACATTACAAAGGTAGTTAACTGAAAACCTATAAGCATACAGATCATCAGTATAAGTCCTCCACTGTGCCTTTCTGCTCCAGCCAACTCACCGTGTGGACAAAAGAAAGAGCCAAACAGAGGTGTTGCTGGGGTCATTGAACTGGTTAATCAGTCGTTCCCTTTCTGAGGCAGAGGTGCTGCCATCCAGTCCTGAGAAGGAAATTAAAAGCACATTTAAAAGCTCTGTATGTTCTGATGGAATTCCCTCAAACAAAATCACTTCCCAAACAGTGAGCTCTGGCACTGGTTCCCAACCAATACTTGGTCTTCTTTGAGTCATGTACTCCAGGACCTCAGCTGGACCACTCTCTACCTATAATTTACCCAGCCAGGCAGGCAGGTGCAATGCAGCCATCCAGGTTGCAATTTGTTCAACTGAAAAATCAAGCAAAACATTACTCAGGCTTGGCAAGGCCAAGACTGGGAGTGCTCCAACACACCTAGTCCATTAAGATTCCATATTAGGCAAGACAGCAAGCAAGAGCAGCAGACACAAAGGCTTCATGTATGCTGGAAGCTCGAGGAACCAAGAGACAGCAAAATTGTGAAAGCCTTTGGCAAAACCCCATAGACTCTATCTCATCGCAGAGAATACTGGCCTAAAGGAGCACAGGGGGCTGTCATGCCTCTGTTCCTGGGCAGCAGCTTGCTTCCAGCAGTTCTGCAAAAATCAGGGACACCACATCCACTGCTCCTCTCAGTCCTGACCTATAAAGTAGCCAAAGCAACCACCCATGCCAGAACAAGATTTAAAGCTGGGGAAGAGAGGAGAAGGAGGAAATCACAGCATCCAGCTAGCGAAGGCATTCCACAGTGATTCCGGTTTGAGAAGCAAGATCTAGAAAATAGCCAAACAGGAAGCAAAAAGTATCTTTTACAACTTAAGCACCAGTGTGTGAGATGCTAAAGTTGTCTAATATCTTCTAAGATGTCAAAAGGATTTAGAAATTACCAGCTAGTTGCTATCAAACTGACACTGTCTTCCCAAGCAACTAAAGTAAGAGCAATCTGAGACAGACTTCATCAGAAGAATGCTTCAGAAGAGCATTTTCACACCCAGCGACAGTTACAAGAAGACGGTGGGTGATTTTCAGCAATTAGTCCATCACAGAGGATCAAACAGTGTCACACCAAAACAGAGGAGGAGTGGCTGCACTCACTGTAATAGTTGATGTTTCGGACCCAGTTGTGAACTCCTCCATCTGAGCCTGGAGGACTCGGTATTGGTCTCTCTGCCAAAAACTCTTCAATGACGGATAATGTGGACAAGCTCTGGCTGCAAAACCAAGATCTTTATTCAGAAGAAAGCCCCCACAGCAGCAAAAGTGGAGTATTAGAACTCTTCCCAAATCATGACAGCACTGACCATTGTCAAACCCTGTTTGTGGCAGCATGCCTCTCACTAGTAAACTTGATAGTGGTAGAAGTACAAAATCCATGGAGGAAAACCAGGATCTAATACAACAAAGGAGAAAAGGGGAACTACCACTTCACTCACTCTGTTGTAACAGCCTGCTAGTACCAGAAGGGGTTTAACCACTCCAGCGTTTAGTGACTGCAGGATCAGCTGTTGATACTTTGCTTACCTGAAGACCAAGATCTTGTCTCCAAGCTTCACACTTTCCTCAATTAGATGGAACAGTAATACCATCTTGGGTGAGTTCTCCAAGACTCCCGTTTGGTAATTACACAAGATGTCTTTGGCCTACCAAGAAATGGGAGACTATTACAGGTGGAGTTGTTCATTCCCTGTTTAGTTCAACAATCCTGTCTCAAGGTGAGAGAAATAAGTCATTCCAGCCAGCCTGAGATGACAAAGTTACTCCAAACTACTGCTGTCCCATTCCAGAAGCTCCAAGTGACAAACTTCTTTGGAGTATGGATGAATGAGCATCCTCTTAACCTCTCATGACTCTCTGTCTCAAGACATCTCCTCCAGCCCACTAGATTCACCATCATTTTATCTAAATTAAACTTCACCCTAACACCTTGTTTTAGAATAACAGTCCACAGCCTTTTTGGTCAGATGAAAACAACAGTATAAAAGAGTGCTGCCTGCACTCCTGCCTCCACTCCTGCCTCACAAGAGTCTCAAAACCCCTACTCAGCACCATGCGAACATGCTTATCAAGATGCTCTGTGGTAGAGAAAATGTAAGAGAAATCCTCAACTCTTAAATAGTAGAATCTTTTCTTTGCTCTACTTCAGAAAATGGCCCTAACAAGAAGAGGTAGAGTCCTTCAGAGTAAGTATCTAGCCTATGTTTACCATAACTCTCCAAACGAAGAGTTTTCCAGCAGTGGTACTCACCCACTCATAAGTAACGACCTGATTTGCTCTCTCCTGAAAAGGGTTGAAGCCAACGCTCTGGAGGAACTTGCTATTGGTAGCTTCTCCAACTGGTGATGCCAATGCATTACTCTCTGTTTTGACTTTAATTCCCTGAGGTTGGCAGCGGGAATTAGTACTTGCTGTGCCAAGGTCATCCACATCCAAATCCTGCTCATTTGCCAGATTCTCCTTTTGCAGAGCTTCATACAACACATCTGGATGGTTCCAGATCTTGAAGGGGTAAGAAATGAAAATGGTTAGGTCTGCGCTGGCCTGCTGCTTGCCAATGACTGTGAACTGAAAGCCTTCACAGCTATTCAAAGAACTAATACTTCATTCATCTCCTGACCATCTGCGCATGGAATTGTAAGGCACTGCAGAGAAAACCAGTCTGACTGCAGTCATCTTCCTGACTTTCCCTTACACACTAGAATACTTCTTTGCATCTCCTGTTGAAACCTACCTTACAACAGACACAAAAAGCTTTGAGTGGGTTCAGTCCCAGCCAGCCACTGTTGCCTGCATCTCGGAACCGGTTCATGAACTCCGTATAAAGGGCCCGCTGGATCTTTGATAGACGTACCAAAATGACATGTTCTTCCTTAGATGGGAGCTGAACCTTCAGCACATTGTGGCCTCGCCTGTGGAAGAAATAAAGAAAGAGAGATAAATAGAGGTAAGGGAATTTCCCAATCTGAACTCTCTGCGGCTGCCTGTAGGATAAGATTTTGACTTCTTGCCCACCTGGCTGCAGGGAGAAAGACCTCTAGTTGCATCCTTCTCTAATGCACAACACTTTCAACACACTCTTCCTGCAGCCAAATACCAACTGTAAGCATAGTCACAGAGATCTCAAATGTTACAACCTTCTAGCACAAGTCACAGTGTTAAGAGAGTGATGAAACTCCTGTTTTCCATGGCAGCTGAAAACCAGAAACAAGACATAAGGTCTCCTTAGCTCTGCCAGTGACTAATACACTCTATCCGAAACCCGAGCATTCATTAAACATTTTCAGATCCCTGGGTAGAGGTAGACAAGAAGTGCACATCCATATTAACTTTTAAGACATCAAAATAAACCTGAGGTCATTCTGGTGCAGTTAAGAGTTAGAACACACAATGTTCTCCATTATCAGAGTCTGTGATACCAAAGCAAACCAACATTACCTTCTACCCCCAAGGCAAAAGAGAGCCATAAAGACCACTTTGCAGTTGATAGATTGAACCAGACAGAGATCTGGAGAGAAATATGGAGCTGCTAATCTAAGAATTTCCTCTGTGGTTTTCACTGCATGTTTAAGATCCTCCCATAAAGACAGAAAAGGTACCTGTTTAAAACTCAAGCCTAAGAAGCTGGATCAATGGGTTGTGGCCAAGTGCATGAGGTTCAACAAGGCCAAGTTCCAGGTCTTGCACTTGGGTCACAACAAACCCCTGAAATGTTACAGGCTTGGAGAAGAGTGGCTGGAATCTGCCGGGCAGAAAAGGACCTGGGGGTGTTGATCAACAACTGGCTGAAGATGAGCCAGCGTGTGCCCAGGTGGTCAAGAAGGCCACCAGCATCCTGGCTTGTGTCAGCACTAGTGTGGCCAGCAGGACAAGAACAGGGATCGTTCCCCTGGACACAGCACTGCTGAGGCCACACCTCGAATCCTGGGATCAGTTTTGGGCTCTACACTCCAAGAAGGACATTGAGGGGCCAAAGCATGTCCAGAGAAGGATAATAACAAAGCTGGTGAAGGGTCCAGAGCACAAGTCTTATAAGGAGCAGCTGAGGGACCTGGGGTGGTTTAGCCTGGAGGAAAGGAGGCTCAAGGGAGACCTTCTCACTCTCGACAACTCCCTGAAAGGAGGCTGGAGCAAGGTGGTGGTTGGTCTCTTCTCTCAAGAACAAGTGATAGGACAAGAGGAAACAGCCTCAAGTTGTGTCAGGAGAGGTTTAGGTTGGACATGAGGAAAAATGTCTTCCCCCAAAGGGTTGTCAAGCCCTGGAAGAGGCTGCCCAGGGCAGTGGCGGAGTCCCCAGGGGTTAAAAAGTCATGTAGATGTGGTACTGAGGGATATGGTTTAGTGGTGACCTGGCAGCGCTGGGTTAACGGTTGGGCTTGATGATCCTAAAGGTCTCTTCCAAACAAAACGATTCTATGATTCTGTAAGGCAGCAAAAATAGCTGTATTGCATAAACTCAGCGAACAAGCAAGTGAATTTGGGATGAAGGAGCTGTTTGCATGGACTACACAGTTAAGAACACCTTGTGGACTCACCGCTGTACGAAGCCTTCCAGCAGGCTATGCAGGACATGACTGCGATACCTCATGAGACGGACATCTTGAGGAGTGCTGTCAATACACTGCCCATTCAGGATAGGGCGCTCAAACATGTTGCTGAATTCCTGCCGTGAACCTAGAAAGTCAGGTCGGACAAAGTCTACCATGCACCAATATTCAATGAGGTTGTTCTGGAGCGGGTAGCCCGTCAGCACCACCCGCCGGCGGGAGCGGATGTTCTTCAGGGCCTGCGAAGTGCTGGCATGGCAGTTCTTTATCCGGTGTCCCTCATCACAAATAACCACATCTGGGCCAGGGCGAGACAAAGCTTTCTCAATCCCTGAGGACAAGGAACATTAAGTGTTAGTTAGAGATGAGTAAGTTCTGATTTTATATGGTCACCAACTTCACAAAAAGAAAAAGAGGGGTAGTTCTGAAAGACAAAAAAAGGTAGTATTCATGGGTGGCAGAGAGCAAAGCTGATTCAGGAATTACAACGTGAATAGACATGAGCTCTGATTTAGCATAAATGTGGTAATGACCAGACATGACTGTCCCTTGATTTCTGCTCAGTGACCTGCATTGAATGAAGTTGGGTGTCTTGCACCAGAGCAGACATACAAATCTCACACATTTAAACCTGCAAGTTCAGTGTCCTGACTTCCATGCTTACTTGCAGCTATTGCAAGAAATTAAAGACTCAACCAAAGCTCAACAACCTTCTGTCTCCAAAGACACAATCCTGCCCAGCAAAGTTTGACCATGTCAGAGATGCTAAAAGCAAGTTATAGGTTGCTTTTCTGTGCTGCCAGAGTTGATAACCAGCTGGACAACAGGACCACACTCTCTCGAGGACTGGCCTCCCACCTTTCAGAAGCTCTTGCTGCCGGTCTTCCTCATCCAAGTCAATAATGACAGGGCCAGTTTGTTTCTTTGTTTTCTTCTTCCTGCCAGTGGCAAAGGACTTTTTCAGTGAGAGGAGACGGTACATCTCGTATCCCATCAGCAGCACACCACCTTCTATCACCCAGTCATTCACAACTTTTGCACGTGCAGCTGTTGTCCTACAAAACAAACAAAACCAAAAAACCTGTAAGTTTTCTCTCAAGTTTCAGTTTGAACCACTGGACTGAAGTCTACTTAGAAAAAAAACCTCTTCAATTAACAAAAGGACTTTCTTGCAGCAAACCAGACAGAGAAATACAATGAAGTTTCTTTAGGAGACAATCCAGTACAGAGGAAAAGAAAGAGCCTTTTATGTGCCATGGGTAGCAGGTCTGCGAATGACAAATCCTTACAGGAACTGAGCTGTAGAAGTTTGTCATGTACAAAAGCATAAGAAACTTGAGAGCATCCTTTTTAAAGAGCTGCTGATTGCCTCTGCAAAAGCCACTTTCAGAATGAGCTGCTAACATACATGGTTGTAATCGTCTAGTCATTTATTCCTTGTTGTCTCTTCCAATGCTGGTGTCTCTCAATTATTCCTTCCCAGGTAGCCTCCTCAGAATTGGTTCAGCTCAAGACATTGTCCTTACTCAATCCTCTCAGAGCACACCAGATCCCATCCAATAGTAAACACATGGCTGGAGTTGTATCAGCAGATTCAAAGTACACTTCACCCAGAAGGTAAAGACCTCAATGGGTGAGTGCATGAACACAGCTGATGAACTGAGAGCTCCCTAGGATCACTACACTGATCCATGCAAGAAAAAAGGCCCAGAAAGAAGCAGAAATCTACAAGCCAAGAATAAACTCCATACCAGGCTGTAATCACTGATCTCTCTTTTCTAGCCAAGGAGGCTTTGTTTAACTTGTCAGAATCCCTCAAGGGATTCATAGAAAGCCAGTGTTGGGTAGAAGAATCCCATAGCTTGTGAATAATCTCAGGGAAAAAAAACCAAAACAAACCCACATTTAAAATACAAAAGACACGTGGTATAAGGGGCACACCCCTCAGGAATCCCAGGAGCCTGACAGAACTAGCAATATACCACCAGGAACAAAACATAACAGTTCAGCTCCTCTCTGCAGAAGTAGCTTTGTCTCTGGAACTGGGTTCCTGATCTCAGCATACATGGAAGAACAGAAAAGTACATCAGCAATGTGAGATGGAGGTACAAGAGTGAAATACTGAATGAAAGAAATGGTAAATCTCTCACAAGTACCAAAATCCTCCCCTCAAGACAGCATCCACAACAAATGCAAAGTGGGAAAGATCTGTGAGGCAAGGGCACAGAATTAGCCCAAACTAAACAGTCTGCAACAGCAATTCTGATAACAGTTCCATAAGATGCAGTCCAAGAGCTCAAAAGGGCTTTTACTGGCACCTACTTGTGTTCATCGTTCAGGATATGGACTTTGAAGGTGCGGGGCTGGACCTCTTCGGGGTTATAATCAGCAGGAAGGTTTTCAGGTGCTGGGAGCCACATATTGAATTCTGCTAGCCAGTTTTGGAGCGTATTCACCTGAAAAAGTTATCCATGGAAAGATTAAAAACCCAACTGAGTGACTTGGGATTTTAAGAGCAAAAATGAGAAGAGGGAATGACACCCAGCTGTGCCCAGACAGAAGGAGCAGACCACAGCATGCAAACTCGGGGAGACAGAGAATGAACGAGGGAGAAGAGGAGCAAGGCTGTGATAGAACTTTACATGAGACAGGACATTAATTTATCTTCTCTATGCAAAGAAAGAAGTAGTGCAAGGAAGCCCCTCAGCCAGTCCTTCATGTGGTTACTTACAGGTACAATGGCAAGAACAGTCTTTGCCTCTGTGTGCCGAAAAAGCACATCCAAGAAAGAGATGACCTGTATGGTCTTTCCCAGGCCCATGCTATGTGCTAAAATACACCCAAACCCACTGCTGGTTTTAAATCTTTCCAAGGACTCAACCAGATTGTCATATAGGAATCGGATCCCACCAATCTGGAAAGAAAAATAGAAGAGGTATTAAAATGGTGAGAGAAAAAAACCAGGACAGATATGTATTTACAGAGTGTCAAGCACATTAGGATTGCATAAACCATGAAAATATAAAGGGAATATTTTGAGTTCTCTATGGTACTCTAATCTAGGGTAGGCTCAGAGTGTCAGTATTTTTAGATACTCATAAAACTTCCTGAAAACTTAACAATAAATCAAAATTCATTTGCAGACAGAGAATCTGAATTGGGGTTGATTAGGGTTTTATAAATATAATTTTATTTTTAAAATGTTAATCTAAATATACAAAAGTCTGATGATAACAGCTAAAGTTATACATAGCCCTGGCCTTCCTTTAATTTGTCCTTATCTTCTGACTGCCTACAACAGCTACCACCACAACCAAACTGGTCACAGAGCTCACCAAAGAAGCTCAGCTGATATTACAAGACAGGCTTGCCTGAATTCATGTTATTTTGAAGGCTAACGAAGCCTACCTGATGAGGTTTTACTGCATGTGCAAGCTGGGGAGCCAGGAAAATGTCCTCCTCATTTGGTGGATGATTGATGTTGACAATGACTTGGCCCAGAGCATCTGACTGATTTAAGGCATCATTCACATGAGAGCCGCTGCTCTCTTCACTGCCATCCTCCTCCCCTTCATTGCCAGAGTCACTGCTGTCTACAATTTGGAGGGCATCATCCTCTCCTGAACTCAGCTCAATCACTTCTGTAAAGTGACCAGAACAGGAAAGGATAAGGGCAAAGGTTAAGTTGATGTCAAGGTTTATCATACATGGAGGGGGGGGGAAGTCAGTAAAATAAGGCTACCACCTTTTGCAATTCCACACTGACCTAATGACTCATTCTGAACAAGCAGGCACACATCAGGCCCCTCAGACCAGCATATAAAAGCATGAGTTTCTCTGAGTTTCCCCATGTTTCAGAGAACATTAATTTGGGCTGATACAAACAGAACATGAGACAGTTTCTGTAAGTGTTTTAGGTTCTCCTCCATGTCCTCTTAATTCCCAGGGTGGTATAAAGGAGTCTGGTTAGATCCATATGGGACAATAGACATAAATACCACCTTCGGTTGCAGATCTGAATATTTATATGTTTCTTTTATACACAGCAGATGACGCCACATCTCATGCAAGAATTCTTCAGCAGAGCACTGAGCAAAATTAAGTGCATTTATAAAGCAGAAATGAACACAGTTTCACAAGAGTGCCTGACAGGCCATTTGACAAACGTCAGTTCAGGACTCAAAGGCCAGAATTGACCATGTATTTGAAAACCAATAGGCCTAGAAAAATCTGAAGTGATTCACTACTGGACCATCTGACAAGATGAAAACAGGAGACTTGTAGCTAAATAAACAGCATATTGTGAGAAGACCAGGCTGAGGCAATTGGTCACTTACCATCTTTAATGTTATTTTTTCCTTTAGCATCATCTTCACTGCCACTGCTGGTACTGTCTAGGCAGATCACTTCCTCAGCCAGCACTTGAGGGGGGAGCTGGGTAGCCTCTGCTGTTCTGAAAACGATGTCCTCTACAAACAAATTACCAATATAAGTAATTCATAATTATGGGGAATGAGACAAAACTGTTCAGAAACCAGACAGTATTTCCTTCCACTTTTGCTCCAATAACTTAGCCCTGGAATTTTCCATAACAGACTCTCACTGTCTCCAATACTGCTATGACTCAGCTTCCTGGGTCACGATCTCCTCCTTTCTCAGTATGTCAAAACAATAGCCCATTGCTGATGGCACCCTCTCCATTGCCTGTCCTGTCTGGGGCACGCTGATCATGAAACATGCTAAAGTCCCTTTTAAAAAATTCTTTTATTTATTTATTTGTTTGTTTTCAGAATTAAAAGCTGGTTTTCATGCAGCAGAGAAAGTACCAACTGCTGAAGGGATAGTAACTGCCCTTTGTTAGTAGGGACACTGTAATAATTACATCCCACATATAAACAACTGTTGCTGATCAAGACCATTTGTTTGTATATTTAAGCTTTGCCATGTGGGGAGAGAGATGAGCTAGCAGGGCCAAATGAGCACCGTTGCAGTAACTCAGCAAGCAACCATGTTCTTCTGGGGCTGCAACCTACTCTGCAACAGTTGAAGTGTTTTAAATAGCTCTTACTCCTTCCCCCCATGTAGAAATGTTTTGAACACTTGTGTTTAAGGGAGAACATACATTTTCTCAAGAGGCAAACTCAACTCAAGAACTCCTTACCACTGACAACTTTCAACTGCACTTCTCTGCCCTTTACACCAATCTGAGAGGCTGTGCTATACACTAGCCCACTGAAATGATCCAGGTCAGAAGACAAGGCAAGATGACATATTCACCAGAAGACAAGGGTGACGCTTAATCATTTATACTGCCCGCTATTTCACTGCTTGCTGAAACATGCAAGAAAGGACAAGGTTACGTCGTGAACATATGTTCACTCAGTCTAACATCATGAATACATGTACACCCAGTCTGCTGTTTCACTCTCCCTAGTACCAGACTCATGCATTGTCAGACCATTCACAGTACAAATATGATCTGGCATCAGGGACATGGCATTTCTGTTAAGTCCACTGGTTTATGCTTCCACACCAGTTGAAAGACACGACAGACCTGTTTCAGTATCCCACTTACCAGGAAATTAACTTGTCAAAGTATCTTCAACAAAAGTTAACTGGCACTTTTCACTATGCAGACACAGCAGCGTGTTTCAGAACCAGCTCAGAAGTCAGAAGAACTGACTACACTGAAGCAACAAGTGGTTTGGAACTGCCGTTTCAAGAATTTACATTTGAAAGTGTCCAAGTACAGCATAGAATGATTTGGGTGGGAAGGGACCTTTAAAGGTTATCTAGTCCAAACCCCCTGCAGTAAGCAGGGATAGCTTCAACTAGAGCAGGTTGCTCAGAGCCCTGTCCAACCTGACCTTGAATGTTTCCAGTGATGGGGCTTCTACCACCTCTCTGGGAAACCTGTGTCAGAGTTTCACTCTCGTCGCAAAAAAATTCTTCCTTACATCTAGTCTAAATCTACTCTTTTAGTTTAAAACCATCACACCTTGTCCAATCATGGACAAAGCATGGCACTACCTTCTTCGTTCAGCTTCTGCCCTTAAAAATCTTGCTTTGGGTGGCATCTCCCACTGCTTACCAGGAAGAAACTCCAAGGGTACGGTTGGTATAGTGGCTGGATAATCCTTCCGCTGCTGCTCTAGCCGCTTCCTTCTCTCTAACTCTTCCTGCTGGGCTGCTTTTGTCACGGCTTCCAGTTGGTCCTCACGCAACAGCTTTCTGAACACAGGAGCAAAGAGAGAAACGTGATTTGGTTACACTCAAAGATGTGAATGGCTGTACAGCTGGCTCAAAAGATGACTGACAAGCTCCAGGTAGTCTGTCAGCTACATAGACTAGGAACAGCATCGCCAAGAGCTACAGACAAATTCTACAGCTGTTTCAAGATTGTGCTTCCCAACTACAGGTAACACAACTACTATTAGTCGAGGAAAAGACAAAAGTTTGACAGAAGCAAAATAATGAAAGGAAAAAAAAATGTGAGTGGGTAAGTATATACTTAAACTAGGCTATCACAGACTAGTTTGTATATCTGAAAGGATGTTATTTATTGCTATTCAGTTTATAAATGGAAAATGCACAAAGTCATGCAAAGAAGACATATGGGGAGAAAAGGCATCAACTCCCTCACAAAAAGTCATCACCCTGATTCTCCTCTGACATAGTATTTTCAGGAACTAGGATCTCTAAAGGCTTTAACAATTGTTTCAAAGGATGCACTCAAAGCTCCTTACCTTTATGGGTAATCATTATTGCTTCCAAAAGTTGCTTTCCCCCCCTCTTCAGTTTCACACATGCATCTCTGGAAACGAAGGCTCTTTGCCAGAGGAGAACCACAAGGAGTGGTAAAACTCAGCTCCCTCAAACTAGCCTTTAAATCCACCCAACCCCATGCTGCAGGGACATTTCCTCCATCCTAATGAAGTTTCTGAGGCCTACTCAATGCTCATTCCTTCAGCTTTAAGAAAAATCAATCTTCACAAGCTTAATACAAACCAAAGACCACTATAATGTTACATACAGGGCGAAAGAGCCACTTGCTGCCACAGGAGTTTCTGCTCCATTTTGACTCCTCTGAGCATTCTAGATCCCCTTGGATAAAATTCCATAGTGAACTACTACCTCACAGTCTGCCCCAAATACATGTAGTGACTTACACAATCAATTACTGCTTTACAAAATCCAGGTGAAATTTATCTCCAACATTTCAGTCACCACTCACAACATCAGCAATCCTGCCAAGAAGTACCCAGGATAGCAGAGGAAAGGATTATATTTTAGACTGTTTGCAACAGGACCCTCATCAGCAGATAACTGAAACTGGATATTTACTTAATGGTGGTACTGTTTTTCAATTACATGTCTTAAAAGCCAGAAGCAAACACACATTTTTTGCAATATATTCCATAACCAAATATTCTCTTTTCTGAAATACCAAACAAGTCTGCACCCACATGCAGCACTCCGGTCTGAGATCATACTACTCCCACTGGTGAAATCCTAAGGTTTGGAAAAAGAAAAGCCATCTGGTTGCCAGCAGTGGCAAAATGTAGCTCTGAAGCAAAGTACAGAGATTACATTTTTACCCAAAGGTCTATAAAGGACCCTAGCTGTCTCCGTCCTGCTGCTCCTTACCTTATGTTCCTCCGCATGTGAGACGGTTTCTGAGCCCTCTTCTTTTTGGTGTCCTCAGAGGCCAGGCTCTTGTGCTGGTTCTGCAAGAGTCGCTCTGCCCGCTCACTCTGAGATGAGGTAGTTGAAGTAGAGCGTTGCCATTCTCCATCCTCCGCATGTTCAACATGGTCACTGCTGAACACAGCTTCCTGGGGTTGGTCTGAAAAGAAAAGGAGGTAACAACATGAGAACAACTGTGCCAGGCTGGCTGCCTGCTTTTACATGAGCACTCATCAGGATTTGAGCTGAATGGGAACCAAGAAGCACTATTCTCACTCGTTTGCAAGCATGTTTCTCCGAGGATCAGAACTGAGGTCCTTTTCTGACAGCCACTCAAAGAATGTTAGGATATTTTATGGTGAAGGGTCTGTTCCCAGTGAAAGCCAAGACTAATGCCACTCAACACAGCCTAAGAGTCCTGACAAGAAAACAAGGCAAGATTATTGCAGTCTATGTAGAGCACTTGCTGCCCCTAAGGACCTGTTTTCCTACAGAGGTCCGATGAGCTCTGATTAAAACAAGGAACTCAAGTCTCTTTCTTTTTCATCTAAGTGGCAGAAATTTCAATTTTTGAGACATCAGTGTCACCATTTTCCAAGTTACCAGAACACACCATGCAAGAGGTTATCTGGTTCAAACACTGGATCATGGCTTAGCAGGCAGCTCAGTGGTTTTATCCCCAGGCTCCACTCTCATGATTTAAATGGCAACTTCTGGCAAGTTTTTTTAAACACAAAAAGTAAGTGGCAATACTTTTTCCACATTATAAATCACACACATTCCTTTTTCTCTGCATTTTCCTATTTTCAGACTTCCATTAGTGGCTGATTTCACTCTCAAAGCACTATGTGAAATGACACCTTGTTCTGTGACATTTTGCTCTTCAACAGGCTGCCAGTGACCAAGCTAATGCTTGCAGAGCACAGAAAGGAAATGTTTCCGTTCAAAAGCTTCCCTTGAAATAAACTGTTTCTGACAAGCCTTGTAATAGCTTCTTTGAAGCATCTTGTCCCCTTGTGTCAGGCAAAGAGATACCCTGAACTTCATCTCATAATCAGCTTTCTTGCTTATACTGTGTATCTGAGTTAATGACTGAGCTGAAATGACACTTAGATGGAACTTTGAAGGAAAGAAGACATCAGTGCAGAAGAATGTGGCAGATGAAGTAATACAGAACCAACAAGCATCACATTGTGACTCTGTGGAATCTGGAGACAAAGAACATCCCTTTTCAAAAAGCTGGGAGCTTAAATGAAGGATGCTTCAGTACAGCACGTTGCATGTACAGGCACCGCTACAGCTGCCATGTTAATATGCCTATTAAATTAACCTTACCTCCAGTAGCACCTCTTAAAATCAAGACAATAAGGACTAGATTCACACCTTGGTCAAAATCCCCAACTTTGCAAGCTTCCTTTCCAGATCTGCCCCAGCATTTGCTCAAAGTTTATGTCAGAATCCATTTAAGACTTCAGGGCTCACCCCACCATAGACCAATACCAGCAGAGCAGTTCAAACATTTCTGTGAACATCAGTCCCAGCAAGTTCTACACATACTGAAAAAAGAGGTATCCACAACTTATGGGATGAAGCAGATCTCATGATGAATGCAAGAAAGAGATACGTTGCCTGTGAAGGTAAAAGCAAGGGGGTCTGCTGCTAGTCACAGCAGTCCTGCTACCACAGCCAAGGTCTTAGAGCCCTGTCCTCCTATCATGTCTCCTTAAGCTTACAAGCCTAGGCAGCATGCATCACAGTCACTTGCAGACAGAGAACTGTACTGGGAACTCAGTTGTCCAGGCTTCCCAGACAACGGCTCTGCTATTTGAGCCACAGACATATTTTAGTCACATTACCTGCAATTCTTCAGCACTATTTCCTTCCCCCCACCCCTCTCGACTCCTGGTTATATAACTAGATCAAAAGATTGGATGAAATAGGGCAAAGGGAAGCAGGGAGGCTGCACACGTGATCATATGCTCTGGGATGAGTCATTAAAGCAGTGACTATCCCAGAGACAAACACTGCCATGGTTACACTGTTGCCATCTCACCCTGGTGGGACCTTGACAAGGCATCAGAGAACACAAAGTCATGCTTGTTTTGGAAGGGGAAGTGATTCTCTCCCCTTACCCCAATAACTACCCATGTCACCTCCTTCGGCAGCGACCCTGCCATCCACACTGTGCCAGGAAAGGGTGCCTTCAGGATGAGGATGATGCCAACAAAAGCCAAAGGCTCATCAGCCCAAAGGTGAGGTCATTGTCTGTCTCCTCTGTACATTTTCATATTTGTTGTGCAATCCCTGTGTAGGCTCAGTCCACCTCCGCATTTTACCTTTTCTTTCCTCTCAATCATATATAATACAAGTTCTGGTGAAACCTGTACACAACTGGATCAGACAGGTTCTTTTAAAATATAATTCTCATCTGAGTAGGAGCCTAAAGCCCAAAATCTGATGATAAATTTGGTCCTGTGCTGAGTACAGGCTCTCATCCGCCACAGCCATGTCTGCTCAGGCTGGTGTTTGTCCTGCCAATACAAGTTCTGAGGTGAGGAATACAATCTGTGCCTCAGCCCACATTCCTGACACATACTCATCCAGACACCGAGATCTCTTCCACACTAGTGACAGCACCAACCATCACACTGATTCAGCTGCAATGGGATTCGGAGGACAGCCGACTTCCCAAGGCTGGTCCCATCCTTGCCACTACAATGAATAAAGCTGCTTCTCACAAGCTTAACACAATGATAAAAATCACAAGTTGAACTGTACACCAGTTCCCACCACATCTGTGACAGGAGCTGGCAGTTAGTAGCAGGAATTGTTCTGTCACTGTTTTGTATTAAATTCCTGATTGTGTACACAGCCTAAATCTTACCGCACAGGAAAAGCGAGGCTCCCCACTGCAGCCATGTGGCTGTGCTCCAGCATGGTGAGCTCCAAGCTGTCTAACTCGGACCCACACTGGGAAGAAATGCATTAAGAAACAATAACTACACAAAGAGAAACCTATTTTGTACAAGAACAGCACTGGTCTTTGGGTTGGAGGGAGTGTGGGAAGAGCCACGTTGAACAGGTCCCATCAGGTAATCAATGGAACAATTCCTGCCCGAACTTTGCCAAGCCTACATCTACAACAGAAATGCAATTATGGTTTTGTAACAGGAGCTCAAGATGCTACTCTGACATGGCTATACAGGTAGCTTTTTACACATGTTGCCATGTTGACAACTGCCTGATCGTGCTTAAGCTGTGAGTGCACTCTAGGAAGACCCAGGCAGTTATCCACATTGCCTCAGTGAGAACAGAACTGCCACCAGCCCATAAGTAACAAACCAGCACAGCCTTGCACACAGAGACCAGCCACATATGTCCAAGCACAGCTGGGTGAAAGAGCAGGCCCAGGTCTACTCAGCAGAAGACAGCCACTGCTCAGTCGTGGTTGCCGACGAGGATGTAAACCCATGCTGTGCTTACACACTGTGGGTGTTGAGAATCAGATGGAACACCAACTGCTGGGTATCACACCAGCTCTGTTGCATGTTTTGCACTGTGTTCATCAGAAGAAGCACCAGATCTGCAAAGAGGGTTTCCTCAGGGTATTGGTGGTTGCGCCAATGAAGTCAGTGAGCTTGCCAAGCAGCTGCTCCTTCAGGTGGGTTACAGCTCTCCTTCCAAGAGGTCCTCAAGCAGTTCCCACGAGTCCTCAGTTATTGACACCTGTACACACCCAGGTACCCGTCCAAGGTACCCTGAATGCCAAGAGAGGCACAATTATCCTTTCTCATGCATTTTCGAGGTTTAAGATGTGCCTGTACTACTCAAAACCCAACAGGATAATAGCACAGCTCTGTTTTGTGCTGCAGACCAGGGGTTGTCAGTTTTCTTCGCTCAATAAGCAGCAGCAACCACCACCCCCAGATGTACATACAAGCAGAGGGAGGTGTTTGGCTTCTCGACCGACACTTGAGTATTACAGTTTAGAAGTCTCTGTAAGGAAAAGAGTCGTGACTGCTCTGTGTAACTCTGCTTCACATACTTCGCATGTGGTGCGACTGTGAGAGCTGCCCCTAAACACCACACAAGGTGTGACTCATGATGCATAACACAGCAAAAGATTTGTCCCACAGTTGGGCACTTCCTATTGCACCCAACCTTACGAAAACTCATCTCATTGCCTCCTTCTTGCAGAATACTCTCAAACTTCCCTTAAAATAGCATGGGATGCAGCTTGGGTAATATTCTCTAGCATCTTCAATTCAGCAGTGAATTGCTCTCGGCACACACAGCCTGCTCTGCAAAGAGTTTCAGGTTGCTATGAAGTCACATGAAGCAACAGGTAGATTTTTTTTGAGGTGCGAGATTTTTGTAACTAACATAGTCTTCTTCTGACACTGAGGTGTGTGAGAAACAGCATTATAGCTGCATCCAATCTCTGCACTCCAAGGCAAACCTCAGAAAGTCCAAGTGTCTATGCACACATAAATAAACACCCACAGCTTGGTTTTACCAACAGCTCAATACTCCTAGGAGTACAGAAATTGCCATTCAGGATGAGACATGAGGGTCCCCCACCTGAGATTGCTGGCACAAAAAGGTTCAAAAGACCTCTCAGTGGACAAAACACTGTGTGAGATGGTTTATTTCCCTGCCTCCTCTGTTACCAGCTAGCTATTGAAGCTAGCGAGGGCACTCTCACCTCCTGGGAGGCCAGCTTCTCTGCCAGGGTAACTCCAATGGCTCTAGGGAAGGCATACCACTGAAAACCAGATGCTTGGTTATTTCTAAAATCATTTCACTAAGGAAGTTCAGAATACCAAATAGCACTACTTTGCTGAGCCTCTGGGCATTATTTCCTACCCTAAGGGCAGGGATGTGCATGCATGGTGAGGAAGGTAGCTGCATGCAGAGCAGCGAGGAGTTAATTCTTGCTTCGGGAGCTCTCTTTTGTCCTGCACACAGAGCAAGGAGCAGTTAAATATTATTGCAGGCGTTCTGGGAACTTCTATGCAGTTTCTGGGCAATAGCTTGTCACAGACTAGCTAGTACTAGCTAGTACTACTACAGCCGGTACTGAGCTGTCACAGCAAGAATGGGAGGAGCACCGAGGGATGGCACAAGAAAGACTAATTGTACAGCTCCAGTTGCAACACTCGCAGCCACTGACACACTGAACTACAACTGTGCCAAAGGCTAGAGAAGTGACTCTGCAGAGCAAGCCCAACTGGAAAGGCACTGACAGGCTGGAAGATGTCCTCCGGGGTTATGTGATGTTCTCCCAGTACACTGGGCACTTGGAGAGGTGTGTAGGAGATATCGGAGTTCAGCTGTACTTGACACCTGGAGAAATTCTCTAACTGCTGCACAGCAATCATCTCAGAGGCTGGGAACAGCCAGAGTGCTCTGGCTCATCCTGTACTCAGCTGTGGAATATAAATTAAATATTTTCAGAATATTCTTTCTGTGTATGCAGCTGGTGCAGCTGTTGCATGGATGTCATGCAAGAAGGGAGGAGAGATGTCTGCACAGAACACCCAATCATTGAGGTGGCATTATGAGAACACTCAAGCACCCCAAGGCCAGAGGTAGGAAATTCCTTGTGAAACCCCTCACATAAGGCATAGGCAAAAGCAAGGGGAAAGCTCGGACTCCCCTCCTCCTGGCCCTACCTGCTGCAACATCCAGGAGAGCCACAAAGCACCCTTCCAGGACTTGACACATTATCAATGCCCATTTCCCCCCTCCAAAAGTACCAGGAAAGCCACCCCACAGGGGGATGCAGCCTTTCTAGAGACTCAGCTATGGCCACCCCAAGCAGCCACTATCAGGGCAGCTAATTAGCAACAAGACTTTGCTCTCCTCAGAAAATAATCAGGCTCAGTCTTCGATGGCAGGACGCCCCTCCCAGCCACAACTGCTTAACAAAGCCCTAATTATGTAAGCATTATATAAGCCGGCACACCTACCCCCCCTGCATCGCAGCACCCGCTTGGCTGCACTCCCCACCAGCACGCCAGGACCCAGTGTGCCAGGCACCTCTCGGACCTCTCCATCCGTGAGCAGCCACCCCTTCACCAACAACACAAGAGCCAACATCGAGCCGGGATCAGCCTTTTGTCTACACTGGTGGTTTCTTGCATGCATGGGGTACTCCTCGACTTGTTTGGGTGTTTCTTGTGGATGTCCTCTTTTGGCCAGGGCCACAGCTATGGAAAGCTCCCAGGCCAGGGGTGCTGTGCTCTGGTCAAGATGGCAGCCATGCCATGTGCCTTGAGCAGCAGGACCTGCAGCCCCCAGCCCCTCACAGCATGCTGTCCCCACTCCACTCCAGTGAAACACAGCCCACTCATCAGAGAAATGACCACTGCTCTTGCCCCAGCTCTGCTGCTGGCTGCAATGGTTGGTGTCCTGCTGAGTCACAGCCACAGTACTGAGAGACACAGAGGCACCTTCTTTCGGGCTGAGCCTGCCCAGCCTCAGAGCTTGCCTGCTCCACAAGGGAAGCTTCCCTTGTCTGTCAAACAGTACGTACATCAGCTCTAACATCTTCGTGCCCGGTGCTGATTTATCTAGAAGTTAGATGAACTCAGGCCTGTCGTTATACTTGTCACTGTAAACAGACACAGAGACTGTCATATTGGTATAACAAATAGTGCTGCTGAAGTCTGAGTAACACATTTTTCATTTCTCTAGGTATCTGTAAAGCAATCGGTCACTGTGGGTTCAAGACACCTATGTTGAATCTGCAGATTGCTGTTGAGAGATTGCAGGCTGCCTCCATCCGCGGCCCAGAGGGGAGAGATGTGAAATGAGCTCTGAAGAAAACACCACCAGCACAGGCTTTGTGGGCCAGAGCACGGGGAGGGAGCCCAGCAGGAACACGCAAAACCCAAGCCCATCTCCAGACTCCTTCTTGGGCAGGAAGTAAGCCCCAATTGATGGAAAACTTAAAAATATAAATTATAAGGCAGCACTGTCCTTGCTGCCTTCAGAGGTCTTTCAGTATATCAGTTACTGATGAGGTTATGCTGAAGAATAAAACTCCTTTCCTGGCCCAAAGGAGACAGGAACAAAAGGCAGCAGAATTCAAGGGCAGAAGCAAGGAAGATACCATGCAAAAAACAAAGGGAAAGGAAGCAGCCAAGAAGCACTGAGAGGCAAACTGGAACATCAAACAGCCAACTTTGGTGACAGACAATAATATATCTTCTAACCCTGGGATTATGCAATCAGAACCAGGCCCCAAATACCCAAGAGCTCTTGTTCTGGCTGGGCCTCAACGCTGCGGACACTGAGACCTGGGTTACATAAACACCAAAGATCACTTATGTAACTGTTGTATGGCACCAGCTTGCAGCTACCGGTACCCTGGCCCCCTATGTCACCAGAGCATGGCTGGTAGCTACTCGGGCCAGCCCCATGCTGGTGCAGCTGCACCCAGTCTCTCTGGAACCTTCACTCCCAGCCCCTCCAGGACCTTCTGTCCTATCCCTTTCAGGACCTTGCACCCAGCCCTGCACAAGCCCCCAAAATGTAGCTCTGATGTTGTGCCCATCAGGTTGTCCTTCCTCTTGCAGGCACTACTGAGGACAGGTTGATGGCTAGTCTGGAGCACCAGGCAATCTTGTGCCTGTTTCCAGCTCTGGTACATTCAAAAGAGGGTAGTGAAATTTCAAATGAAACATTTTCATAGTGCTTTGAGATGGGAAGAACTGAAGAAACGCAGAAAGCTGTTACCTGGCATCCCTCTTCTAGATACATAATAAAAATTACTTTTCTCAATAAAAGTCCTCCAACTTAAAGTGTAAACTCCTCACCCCCCCCCCCCACCCCCCCCCCATGTAGACACTGCAGGGATTAGTCAAGATGGGGAATCAAAGTCAGGGAACGCACCCGTTCAGGTAGCGAGTGAGGCAGGGATGGGTTACATTTGTCCTTTAGCCAGGGGTGTGTGAGAGCAAATGAGTTACATAAAACTGCTGCACAGGAGTCAGGAAGTGTTTCGGGCTGAGTGGTGGGAAGTTTTCAACAAGCTGCACACAGGAGAGAACTGAAACCTCCCCTTCCTGGTTATCCCAGTTAACTAGTAACCCAGAATATAGTTTTGCCAGCCAGATTACAAAAATTACCATAAGGATCTAAACCACCAGTAACCAGATTTAACCATCAGACCCTATTTATTTTCACCATACTTCAAAACTTAAAAAAAATCTGCTCTATTCTGTTAAGGTGGACAAATATTGATTTAGGTAACAAATCTCCCCTTCCAACTTCAGAAAATAGATGCATATAGGGGCTTGACATGCTCCTAGCAGAGTGAATCCAGCTGGCTGCTACCATAACTCTTCTAGGGATAAATTTCAGGGACTAAGAAAAGAGGACGAGTAGGGGAACAAGCATTCTGCATTATGCAATGATTACATAAGCATTAGTTTACACTAGGTATCTGGGAGTTGTGGTATTAGCTCTATACTAGGACAGCCTCAGATCAATGAGAAATAATAAAGAAGGAATTATTGCTGCCATACACTTTCAAGGCCACCAAAATTGCAACCAAAACAACAAACACAATGCAAACTTTATTCTCTGCCTCAAGTCCTCACCATAGCTTTGTTCAGGACCTGTAACAGAGAGGGGGGAGAAGACAGCTGATACTCACTCCTAATTTAAGAGTCGCATGAGAAATAATTCCAGCGTAAAGCATCCTTCAACATCTGAGTGCTCCTTTGTTGTTGCTCATAATGGCAATAGTACAAGAGAGGAGAGATTTCAAAATTATACCACCTGGCATTTGCACTCTAGTTCAGTGTCAAAGGAGTTCACAAGCATGACACAGTCCTCATTATAACCTGTGGACCACCCTCCTGTCCACCTTGCAGAGGAAGAAACTAAGGTGCAGAAAACAGGTAGGTATTAGTGCTGAGTAACTCCCAAGTTGTTGGCTCCCTGTCCTACGCTCCGACCAACAGGCTTTCTTTTCTTTCCTCTCCTTAAGTACAATTTCGTAGTTGGAAAAACAAAACATAGTTGTGGATTTTTTTAGAACTGTAACAAAGCACAGAACTTCAGCTGCATTCCCCTTTCCTGCTTCAGTCTCTAAAGTAATTTCAGAGGAATTTTTAAGGACTCTGTTTAATGAGGAAGGCATCACTTGGGAGAAAAATGCAAATTGTTGAGTTTGAGCCTGTGTGCCATTGCATTCCACTGGCACTTCTCCCATCAAGTGCAGCCAGAAAAGTGACCGAGAGCACTGGAGAAAGCTAATAAAACCAGGATGAAACACCATCACTCAAAGAACAATCTGTTCCTAGTTTTCCTTTTCAAAATATCGGTGCTGCTTTGCGTGCTGCTAAAGGAGTTTTACCAAGGGCTGTGAAGTTATTCATGGCAATCAGATGCACACAAATTGAAGCTATGATGTCACAAGGACACCTCCACCTGAGATACGTAACACCACAAAAGCTAAGCATGTTACAGCCTGGAAAAAAAACAAGCACTGGTTCCTTCATAAGGTTGCTAAAATTACAACTACCTCTATGGCAAAAAAAGAAGTGTATGTGCATATGGGAAGGAGACAGGGCTCTTTAACTAAGAGACATTTTTCTTGCAGGTAGTGTACTGCAACAAGCCTTGATTACTAGCTGGTGGGTGCTAACATAAAGATAATTAAAATCCTCTCTAATGTTCCAGAAATATTTATAAAATAATAGACAGCACAGCACTGCATATACAAGCGCTTGCTACTTTGAAGACCCCAAAGAAGCGTTCATGCATCTGGAGTGAGAAAAAGCCACATAAACCAGAAAAGAAAAGAAACACTGACCAGTAGTTGAAGCACAAAAATAGGGAAGAACATGACGCTTCAGCTCTGCCCCAGACCCTGTGACCTTGTGCAGTTTTATCATCCTCTCTGGGGACAAGGCTATGGAGAAGTGGAACAGAGATTCTCCTGTATCCACCAGCCAGAGCACAACCACATTAGATCAGTTATACACAGTTCCTCAAACAGAGATAATTTTCCCACTGGTAGAACAGACTGTGATAAACCTTGTCCCAGACTTTATAACTTGACGAGCAATGCTGTACCAGGAGGAGCTCATTTGCTCTTGTTTTCTTACGTTTGCACGAGCGACCCCAAAATACCTTTCCATCTAAAATTTTTGGAAAGTCTCTAACCTTGCATTTTCCCTCCACCAGTGATGACCTACAGTCTCATTTCCAAAAGCATCTTCCCGTCTCCTGTCTTCTCTTTTTATACCTATCATCTAGACTGAATTACATAAGCCACTTGTATCACCCAGATTCCTCATTTATCCAAACCCATTTTGTGTCATAATTCCTTTCTCTTCTCAGTTCACACTCTCCCAGAATTAGCTCCTTTGTCCTGCCACCACAACCAGAGAAACAAATAGGCAAGAAAAGATGGATTTTACATTTTTTTTCCTAGAATCCCACTCTCTTACTAATAGACCACAAATACTGCATGGCTTATTTCTGTAAAAACTCATGAAGGGCACGCTGCACTGGACTCCTGCCATAAATCAGGAACCCAGAGCTGGAACTCCTGGGGACCATTTTTGACCAGCCTATTGAGTTCATAACATGAACTCTGGAGGCATTTGCCATGTGAACAAGGTGGAAGAAGCTTGGCACTCCCCAGTACCTGACCTCAAAGTATCAAGTTAAATTACAAATTGAGAAAGTTCTTCAAATCTGAACGAAGTTTTTCCTCCAATACAAAACTTCCTCCCACCAGCAAGCAAACTAAGCATCAGTCATCCCAAAACTGTAAACTTGTGTTAGGGCTTCACTAGCATCTTCCATTTGATGGGGGAGGAAAAACAAAAGCCAAGTAACTCTTAGTCTATTAGGTGCTAATTAGGGAATCTGGAGCAAGTTCCAACAGCTCTGCCTGGTGCCCAGACTACTGCCTGGTCAGCAAGTCACCAAATATTTCTCTGACAAAAGCACTCTCAAAACTCTTATCGAGCAGAATGTTGGGGGAAAGTATACACAAAAGTGGAGAGGACACTGGATATAAAATCATACTGATATTAACAGCTGCCTCCTCTCTTGCTAAAAATGACTTTCACAGCACTACAATGTGACAGCAGCAGAAACAATAACAGTCAGACACAGAATGTCACATCACCAAAGTCTTCAGAAATAAAAGCACAAAGAAAGAAAGAGTTTCCTTCTCGTATCCCCCACCTCAAACCAACAAGGACTGAAAGATTCTGAAAATTCAACCATTTACCTGCCAGGTAGGTAACAAATGAAAACCTAACCCCTTGAGCTTTGGTTCCTGATGCACTTTGCTAGACACCGAGTAGGGTGCTCCTGCTCAGGGGTGGGAGAATGAATGGTCTGTAACAGGAAAAAAAGAGGAAACAGAAAACAAGGAGGAAAAAACCCAAACAAAATCCCACAAAAAAACAACCTGTGTCCTACCTGGAAACTGCTGAGACTCATCCAAGAGTAACATGCTGCTCAGTGCACTGAGGCAAGACCTGTGCCTGCGACTCTGCCCCAACACTTGTTCAATGTGGCCGCACGCTCTCAGCCCTTCTGCTATTCTTGTCTCAGGGTCTTCAGGACAAAAGTTTCCAGTCACTCCCGAGGACTCGTTATCTCTGCCCGCAGCTCAGCAAGCACTAAATCCACTCTCACTGGCTGTTCAGTTCACAGGCGGGAAATGCGTCCTGATAAAACAGTCCAGGGTACAGGCAGGGAAACCTGCACTTAAGGTTTCTGAAAATAACTTTGGTAAATAGCTCCTAGGGCTTGAATCCACCCAGCCCGTGTGACGGGACTCAGTATGCATATATCTTCCCTGCACCCAGCTGAGACGGACCAGGGTCACTGTTATATAACTAGTTAAATATGCCTCGTGTTCAGCCTAAATAAAAATTGTCACTATCTCCTCCCCTGCTTGGAGAGTCAAACAACACAGCCTTGCCCAAGGTAGCTGCTGCTCCACTGGGGACCGATGCCTGGAGCTGTGCTGCCCAGCTGGCTTGGCTTCGGTACGTGTTCCCGATCAGCACGAGCAACCTCAGTTATGCCTGGGAAAAGAGTTTTAAAAGAGAGAAGAAGAGCAGGGAGGCTGAGTGGGTGTGTACAGGGAGGTCTCTCCTCTCAGTGGCAGAGCTGCACGAGGT
This sequence comes from Brachypteracias leptosomus, assembly GCA_013401335.1. Lineage (NCBI taxonomy): Eukaryota > Metazoa > Chordata > Aves > Coraciiformes > Brachypteraciidae > Brachypteracias > Brachypteracias leptosomus. The sequence goes on along the minus strand of VYZX01016166.1, from coordinate 48,246 downwards.
TCAGATCGGATCAGATCCCAATCACTCAGCCCGTGATCCAGTTCAACTAGTGGCAGAGACCAAGACTGAGAATAAAATAAAAATCCTTACATAACCATTCAGGCTCCGGCGGGGCCCCGCGCAAGGGGAATCCCAACAGACGACAGGACGCTCAGAGCAAGGGACATGCAGGGCCATAACCCTGCTTTCAAGTTTCACAGCACAAAAGGAAAAGAGGTGGGGAATGAGTTACAAAAAGAAGTACAGCCTTTATGGCTTTGAAAACAATCTTGGTATCTGTGATTTTATGAACTATTTGCACGATGGCTGCTAACTTCCAAGAAACCTGTACAACTGAGACTGAAACCTGAGCAATTCAACGTGAGCTGGTAACCTGTTTGTGCAGTAATAGGCAAAAGAGCATCCTGTTCACTGGTTAATTCAGCTGCTCCTACAGCACTGCTAGTCTGCAGAAAGCTCTCTGCAGTAAATGGACTCTGAACGAGATTTCCCAGTTTTTAGGAAACAACTGGTCAGAATCTGCTTACTTCAGGCAAGCCTTCCTCCCCATCATCCATCTGCACCAGAAGGACAAGTACAGGAGAGAATAAGTACTTTAAAGCTGTGGTTGAACCCATAAAGGCTAACTATCATGCCTAACCTTCTTCAGTGCTCTAACAGAGACTTTTTCCATGCCAGATTCCCTTCACAGGCATACCCAATGCCAATAACAAAGAGCAAAGTTCTAAGAACTGGCAAGTGAGAGTCAGGAAAAGCAGGACAAGCACAAGAAGTTTGAAGCAGGCAGTGTCTGAACAGCCTGGCTCAGACCTGCAGGACTCCAGGACAATGAGCTGCGCTCATAGCAGTAGAGGTTGATCTAAAGGTCTGCAAACACAGCCAGGGCATAGCCCAGTTACCCCCTGTGTGACTTCAGCCATTTTTTTTAGACCTTTCAGTTGAGGGGGCAGTAGAATGCAGTGAATACTTGCTACCATCAAAATATCCTCGTTGCTTCAGGGTACATCACAACTTTGAAACAAACCCAAGGTGCTGTATTCATAATACATTCATAATATAGATGTAGAAATTTTACCAAAGAAAAGATGAACCATTTTAAAATTCAGAGGCTTGGTAACAAGAGAGTCTTTTACCTATGTCACAAATTCAAATAGCCTGGCTAGTACACAAGAACATATGGTGTTTATCAAGGGGAAAAGAGGGACAAATATATTAAGAAAAGTACATAGCTGAGGATCTTGAAGCAGGCCTTATAAGGACTTTGTAGGGTTGGAATAAATAACCAAACGTGACCTCAGCATCTGACCTAACAGTTTTATGAAACTGGGAAGCAAGATTTAAAGACAAGCATGTGTGTAAATACAACTGGGTACTTTCCAAGACACGCTTATTACAGTGATCAAGCATGAGGAAAACAGAAGTTCAATCCACTGCTGGAAGTGGGTGACCTATACCTGTCCTTCTGCACATAGCAATAAAAAGGGAATTTCCTTCTTCACCTTAGTGTGCAAAATGGAAAGAAATTGTTCTAGCATCTCCACTCACAACAGCCTACTGGTGAGGCCACCACTGTTAGCCATGATAAATATGTATTCACACAGCCAAGAATTAGATCTGCCAGAAACAGTCAGTTTATAAAATGATCTCCTCATGGAAGGTAATCTTGTTATAGATAAGCCCATTTACTGAATAGCTTTTCTGTGAGGCCAGCCTTGCCAGTTAGGAAGAATGTTTTCCCTCCTCTGCAGGGTCTGAAATCTTACCTAGCTGTCATACCTCACCTACCTCACACTCAATCCACAAGGACTTTGCAATTGTATGATTGTGCTATACATCAAAAGAGGCTTCTCAAGAAACTGTTGTCACTTGAGAGCTTCTCTTGCAAACAACATAGGAGATTCCCCTGTTAAAAAAAAAAATTAAAAATCCCTATAAAGCTTGCTTTTTCATAGAATATCAAGATAAAGGCCCTTCAGAACACGGTTGTTACTCAACTGACAAGTCCTTTCAGCAGCAATGTCAGCATCCCTGAGCACTGCAAATTCGTAAGGGTTAAAACTCACACCAAAATCTGCCTACATACACAAGAAGCTCAATGGTAGTTTTTCAGGACACAGCTCCTCTGTACAGCAGAGAATATTGGAGAAAGGAGACAGGAGGAAATCAAATTGAACTTGGTTCGTCTAAAAAATTTCAATAAAATATCCTGAAACATATCACAAGTGACTCTCCTTTCCCATCCTTTCAAGCTGGAGTAGCTCCTTATCCATCCCTCTTCATCTTGAACCTGGTTCTCTGAAGTCACTGCTCTCCTTGCTGGACTCTGCAGGCTGGGCAGCTCCAGGACTGCTCAACATTGACCTGATCCAATCCCAGCAAGTGCAGCGTGGGTGAGAAGCACTGGATCCATAATATGTCATAATGCTTTTGGTCCCTTCAAGTTAGAGTGATTCTCTTCTCTCCAAGGACTGCCCTGTGTGCTGTTCACCCTCATCGCTGCTCTGCAGAACAGAATAGACCTTCTTTGCCCATCTCCAATGAGTAGAGAAGCTACTTACAAATCTGAATTGTTCCTAAGTTTTTAAACACAAACTAGTCTTAACAGACAAATTTCACTTTGGATTATCAACTGCTAGTAGCACATACAATTATTAAGGCCACTTTCCCTGTCCTGTTTGCCATGTTGTTTTAGCAACAAGAACATGAGGTTTAAGTTGGTTATGGTATAATATATAACCTAAAGCAGTTCAGACAGAATCAAACTCAAACTGCACGACACTATTTGCTGGCAACTGAGTATTGCTGAGCTTTGAGAATCATCTGATTTTTAAACAAAATTGTAAATAAAAGCTCTTTTTGAAAAAGATCTAAACCAACCATGGAAAACCAGAGGAATCTTTGCATTGATATTAGTGTGTTTTGGGCTGAACCATAACGAATAAAATTTGATCAATCATTTTTTTCTCATTTTATTTGTATTCATATAAATCTTGCTTTATTTTCTTTCCCACACTCATCTAAATCATAACTAGAGGTGGGAAGTTGTACATAATGTAACAAAAAATCTAATGACACAAAATACAGGCAGTGATAAAACATGGTGCCTTCTGCAAATGCTTTTCAGGCTGTCGCTGTGGCAGAACATGTACTGCCTCAGACTTCAGCCCAGGCTATCAAAGGTTGTCTAAATGTAATGAAGAAAACAAGCTGCTATTAGACAAGATGTAATGATTTTAAGTCAAAGGATTTCTATCACGGACATTTATCATCACTTTAATTGAAGCTAAATCCATTGAGTTACAATCCCAGCTATAGTCAAGAAACTGATTCTTATCTCTTCCTATAACTTGCTACATCTCTGCTGCTGATGACAATGTATTTGTGCACCCGGGAAGAGTGATCTTCTAAAACTTTAACTTCATTCCAGTTTTCACCTAAGTGCAAATTTGACATAAATCACAAGCCAAGAGTACACAAAGAAACAATTTTAAAATGGGACTTAATAGTTCAAGCATTTAAATATTTTAAAGAGATGAAGATTACATACAGATGTTTTAATTGCAAAATGTGTTTTGACAGAGATTTAAACTAGAAGTTTCTGCTCACCTAGCCCAAAAAGATTTTATCTGGTAGCTTTCTCCCGTCTTATTCCTATTTGCATATTTGCAAGTGAAAATAATGTCTTCTGACTCCTACTTAGAAAATTTTTGAGACTGAGTCAGTGAACTGCATGTTGACGAAAATGTGAACACGACATTTTCAACTTCTGTAGTACAAACTACAGCTATTAAAATAAAAAACAGGTATTGCATCAAAAAACTTCTAGTCAGACACTATTGAAAGTTCAGTGCTGCAGTTTTCTATAAGCCTAAGTAGGAAATTAAAATGACAAATAAAACAAATAACTGTGATGTGATAGTGTGTTTTAAAATCTGAAGAATACTTCTAATTTAATTAAAGCAGTTTCCCCTCCTTCCAAACTTGCTGTTGCTTCTTGGATAAAAATATTATACTTATACATGCACATTTTATTTAACCAGTCATTAAAAACAGCACAATATCGGACAAATTAAGGAAAAATTAATAGAGACCCCTTGCATAGTTTAAACTCAAATGCAAAACAGAGAAGTGTTTCACCCACTACATTTGAAAATAAAAGGGGCACTGCCCAAATGTAAAGGATTTTCACTTTGGCTTCATCATGCTCACCAGGCGACCTTGGCAAAGTCACTTTACCACTCCTTACCTGTTCAAGAGGGAAAATACCACATTACAAATTTGCCAATCAGTTTCCTTGGGATTTCATCATGGTTTCAGAAGTTGCAGATGATGGAGTATGATGTCTATTAGCAATGCCTAAGTGTGGTACAAAGCTGACTATTGAAAAGATAAGGGGAAAAAGGTACCGAATGTGACAGAGAAGCAAGTGTGACTGTCCTTCCTTAGAGACTCTCTGGATGCTTGGTGAAAAGAGAAAAGCAAGTTTCTGGACAAAAAAGCACAACCCCTATATCCTGCAAACCTATCAGAAAAGCAGGAAGAAACAAGGTACTTCTCCTCTCCATGGAAGACCTGGAGCAATTATTTGTTCAGCTAATAACTGCTCACTCATTGCCCCTGTTCCTCATGCATTCATGCTACTCTCATGTTTGGGGAAGCTTTAAGAAAAGAGAGCATGGAGCTGCAGGTAAAAAATACATTTGAAGAAATGTATTTATACATATACATATACACGTATTTTTATACATAAAAATATAGGCATGTAGAGCCATGGATGTGGGCTGTTCTTGAACTGCATAGAAGGATTTCTATTTTGTATCCCATCATACGCAATAGATCAAAGGGAAGGAGGAAGAAAAGAGAGGGAAAAGAGTAGCTAGTTATAATACCCCATCATATAATGAGATCAGCCAGTCCCTGCGCCCAATTGGTGAGTCTGAAGGAAGCAGAGCTCTGGCGTCATCGCCTCCTTTTAAAGAAGTAAAGCAAGTCATTACTCCAAGTTATATAACACTGAGACTATGCCAGACTTTGTGCCACCCTCTCAAAAAGGAAGCTGCTGTCAGAGAGCCCTGGAGGGGGGCAGAGGAGTCACGAATGTTTTCATTCAGAGCTTCCCCCTGCATAGGATAAGCAGAGGAGACCGGGAAAGAGTCCGCCCTTTCGGACAAAGCAGGCAGACAGCGAAAGGCTCAGCGACTGACCTGCAACATCGTCAGTCTGTAATTCCCTGTGAAGGGGGCTGGGGGGACAGCACTGTCAGGATCTCATCCTTCCTTCCCACAGCAGCCTCAAGCCACACCTCACCCTGCCGAGAATAACCTATTTCACAGGGTTAGTTAAAATGCTGGAATCAGTCAATAAACCCCCCAAACCCAAGGCGCCACTCCTCTCACACTTCTGTTACTTTCCATTATTCCTCCAAGATATATGGGCAAACAGCCTGTAGACAAGAGACTTCCACCTGCCTCTAGCACCCTCCGACAACTGAAACTGCCCCGACACAAACAAATGCCCAGCAAGGCAACCTGCAGCTTTGAGTTCAGCTAACAAAGCGTACAGTACTGCCTGTTCCCAGCAAAGCACCCAAGAGGATTTTTTTTTTTTTTTTCTAATGTCACCATTTAGCAAGTCCAGTAAAACCACTTCACAGGAGCTGGGTGCCTGCCACAAGGTCTGCATGGGCATTAGCAGCTCCCATACAATGTGCTGGGTATGCAGACACTTGCTAGCTGGGGAGGTCCAAACCCCTCAGACTGCACACAGAAACACCATTTGTTCTGAAAGACGGGCTGTACTACAGGGAAACTGCCAGAATAAAAATAATGGGCAAAATATGCAGTCTTCTGTAACAAAGCAAAGTTCCCAGAGAAATCAGTGAGGCTTTTGCTAAAATGAGAGGCAAATCCTCTTCCCTGCAATTTCAAAGTAACCTTTCTGCATTACTCAGTAACCAGAATTGCTAAAATTGGAAATGTTAGTACCCAGTCTCTTTTCACCTTTGATACTAACCATGTCTTTTGTATTTGTTTCAGTGGGATTGTGGAAACAGAAGACAGCCAGCTCCTAACTTTCTGGATCTTGGGAAACCAGCACAAGTCTCAAGTGTAAGATTTACAGAGGCAGAGATTAACAGACACAAAGCAACCTCAGAGATGCTCTCAGTCCTTTCAGAAACTGAGAAAACAATAAAACCCCCTCAACTTTAGTTATAGCAAGTCACCTGAGAAATGCATCCAATATCTGCAGTTAGAGACACATTTGCTGAGGTATCCACCACAAGCTGACTTGAGGTTGAGCCCCACAGCCTGCACCCTGTGATAAAGCAGATTTAAACACTTTGATTCATAAGAATCATTTTCTATGTTAAAAACATGCTAATATGCAGGATATTAATTCAGAAGTAAATTCTTTCAAATACAGTTATTACTTTTGTACCTCTGTGACACCACACATGCCATCCTATTTGCATGCATTTATTGGCTTGGAAGACAGTTTATGAAAAGCCACTACAAGCATTAAAATCTACCTGGTTGTTTAAGAACAGTAAAGTGCACAGTGGTACATGGAAGCTCATGTTTGGCTTCCTAGGTTACATGGATCCAGGCCATTGAAGAGGCAACAAACACTGTTTGCTTCCCCCAGGATCTGCCCTTCTAGCTTCCTTCAAAATAGTACTGGTGGACCCTAGAGGGAGCCGCATCCAGCCACAAGTAACCAAAATTTTTTTTTTTTGGATTGGAAGGGACTTCAAAAGATCATCTAGTCCAATCCCCCCACCGGAGCAGGAACACCTAGATGAGGTTACACAGGAACGTGTCCAGGCGGGTTTTGAACATCTCCAGAGAAGAAGACTCCACAACCTCCCTGGGCAGCCTGTTCCAGTGTCCTGTTACCCTCACTGAGAAGAAGTTTCTTCTCATATTAAAGTGGAACCTCCTGTGTTCCAGTTTGTACCCGTTACCCCTTGTCTTATCATTGCTTGTCACCGCTGAGAAGAGCCTGGCTCCATCTTCGTGACACTCCCCCTTTATATATTTATAAACATTAATGAGGTCTCCCCTCAGTCTCCTCTTCTGCACGCTAAAGAGCCCCAGCTCCCTCAGCCTTTCCTCATAAGGGAGATGCTCCACTCCCTTAATCATCTTTGTAGCCCTACGCTGGACTCTCTCCAGCAGTTCCCTGTCCTTCTGTAACTGAGGGGCCCAGAACTGGACACAATATTCCAGATGAGGTCTCACCAGGGCAGAGTAGAGGGGCAGGAGAACCTCTCTCGACCTACTAACCACCCCTCTTCTAGTACACCCCAGGATGCCATTGGCCTTCTTGGCCACAAGGGCACAGTGCTGGCTCATGGTCATCCTGCTGTCCACCAGAACCCCCAGGTCCCTTTCCCCTACACTGCTCTCTAATAGGTCATTCCCCAATTTATACTGGAACCTGGGGGTCCAGTATAAAGGAATCCAGATACGAAAGGCCATCAAGAAGGAAAAAATGGAAAGATGTCAATCACCACTTTTCCCTCCCATCTGCAAACAATAACTTGTAGATTAAATTAATGGATTATTACTTACTCGCACACAGCACTCTGAAATATATACACACAGAATACAGCACAGATTAAAATTTAAGGAACCCTCATGACTCTCTTCAGTACTTTTCCAGATTTAGGGAAGTCCTGACTTCTTTTTCTTCCCACACTTTTTTTTCCATCTCATCCACTTTCAATCAACAAAAAGAGCCTCCTCTCCTCCTCTCCACTCCAAGCTTACTCTGACAGGCCTGTGCCTTTCCTTAACCTCTGCCACCAACCTCCAGCTAAACAACAAGAACAAGAGATCAAAGCTCATGTACCACCAGTCTGAGGCAGAAAGCAAGAAGCAATCAAGTCCACTGTGCCCATGTACTGTGGCAGGTGGAAGCATCTCATTAAAAGGTTCCTCAAAGAGCAGCTATAGTCTCTGAGGCTGTCTCGACCTTCGGATGCCCACCTACCCTCGATACCTCCCAAAGACACAGCTGTGAAAAGCTGCTTTCTAAAAGGAGTTGAGAGATTAAAGAAATAAGTATGTATTTGCTCCTCCTCTTCTTAAGGAATGCATTCCATTTTCTAGTAGATAGGGAGGAAAACTTAAAACCAGTGTTTCCTAAGAGAAAATGGCGTGTAGTCTGGTCAAAAGTAAAAGGCAAAAAGATTTCAGATTGCTGGGACCATCTACCAATACAAGCAGGACCATCCCATTCAAGTAAAAAGTGCAGGTAAATACTTTCTAACCGCAGCTCCCCTTTTTTTCTTTTCTTTTTTTTTTTTTTTCCCCTCCAGCAGCATGTGTCTTCTAAATCTGGATACAAAATGATATAGAATAGGCTATCATTTAGCAGGGTGCTGTTTAGGAGACTCTCCACACTCTGCCTCTCAGTTTCATACAGGTGAGTATAACATGACCTAATTTATAAGAATAACTTCAGATGAAAAGCAAAACTTATGTATATGAGCAGGAGGAGCCTGCTAAATGAACAGATTTATATCAAAGATCTTCTTGTCTTCCCCTGTAAGGAAATTTGCTCTATTCCCAACCCCACACATCCAGCTGGGGACTCCCACACACACCATGGTTTTGGTTTGTTCCAGCATTTTGTTGGGTAGAAGAAAAGATGGAATGACTTTGGGATGGGAAGTACATGAATGACATGATCTCTCAAAACAAGCAGCAGCTCCCTGTGCCTCAAGAATGCATTCATGTATCATTCAAAAAAATATTAACCCACACTTCCATGTGACTTTAAAAACAGATTTCCAGAATAATTTCCGCTTCAATAACTCCAGGTGCTAATGAACTTTCTAGTCAGTATGGTGTTAACTACTGATTTTCACTATCAGGCTAGACAAGGAAATTATCCAGGCAGCTACAAATTGATCTCACTTTCAGTGTAATTGCACCCCTTGCTGCAAGCACCATGACGATGAGCCACAAAGAGCCACAAAGGAACATCACATTAAACAAAACCCATTACTGTTATCATTTTATGCCAACAATTTTTTCTCCAACCACCAAGTGAAAATTGTACGTAAAGCTGATCTAGCAGTATCCCTATAAATAAACATGCTTTCCTCTTTGAAGAGTTCAAGGAAGGCAAAGATCTTTTCAAACCTGAATTGCCTGGCTTGGTATTTTGGGAAACTCAAAACTGTAAGTACCAAGTGGCACACTCAAATTCAAACAAAAAGCAGCCATTGAAATACATTCTGGATCATACTCTAGAAACAAGAGGTAACTCTGACTCTGTCATGATACTATCAAATGTCATCGACACGGATGAGCACAGTTTTAAGAGGTTAGTGTGAGGAAAAGGGTCTCTCTTGTCCCTCACTAACCTCCTGTGCCAATGTTTCAGAGGTTCTGAGACTTGGCCCTGGTGCCTTCATCCCCCTAAGAAGCTGCAGTACAAAAGAGCACAGGCACCTGTGTGTCCTCCACTCTCCTGGAACTTGCAGTTCTGCACCACCAACACAACCATGCTCCTAATTCACCCCCCTTTAAGTGTCCATATGTCCATAGAAACCCCACACAAAGCAGGTTTGTTTTTTTTTGCTGCTGCACTTTGTCAGGGAGGAGGAGGAATAGCGTAAGTCTGAAGTGGGAGGAGGCTGGAGTGCAGACTGCCTCCATCTTCTGTTCTCCACTAGTCAAACAGAGATGCCATGGAGCTAGCGCACCTCCAGCCCTGTGGAAAGAGAGGACAGGAAAGGAAAAAAACAGACAAAGTGGACAACACAGGGCAGAAGACAAGGCCAATTGCATGGAGATTGTCATAACAATAACATCTAATACATTGTTATTTGGTGTTGCCTGGTATATCTGTACATTAAGAACTGCAGTACTACCATGGTACTGAAAAACTGTGCACTGCTGTACCCAGAAGTACTGATTCCGATCTCCGTCTGCTGGGCCACACACCCTGTGATGCAAACACGAGTAGCCTTTGAGAACAGTGTCTGAATGCCTGTGCTCATTAAGGCATCTTTCAGAGAACTGTAAAAAAAAACAGCTCTTCACACTTTTACCCCTGAACTATACTTTCAAAAGTGTTTAACCCATATACGCAGAGGTAAGAAACCAAGCAACTTGCCATCACTATTAATAGCAGAATTACAGCAATATGTATGAGTAAGAGATAATGAATTCCAGAGACTTCAATCAGAATAATCCAAAGAAAGTGGAAAAACAGAGCACTACAGTGAGATTCATTCAAACACTCAATAGCTTTCCTCAGGAAAGCTCTGAGGTATGAACAGTCCCTGCACTTGAAATGATCTGTAAAATCCATACTGGAGGTTTGTTTCCTCTTTGCTCAAATTAGCTTTTATTCCTATGGATTTCTACACAGCCCTGAGCAACTACCAGAATCAGAGAAGTGCAGGACTTGAAACAACCTTTTATCTCTACAGTCATCAGCACATCACATTTCTAGTGAAAAGGATTTAGGGAGTCAACGAAAAAAGTACTTAGCAGTCACACATTGATATCACAAAAACAAACATGATAAAACAAGTGCTGCTGCCCACAAGTGATGAGAAAACAGATGCAGTGGGTAGGGATGACAAGGCTGGAAAAGCAGTAGAAGCCTCCGGCTAGGATTGAAGTGTGCTGCTAGGAAGGGTGTGCAGTCTGGCAGTCACTGGAAAGGGGTTATACCTGTCAGGGGAGGTATGTCCTGGAAGAAGTGCTCTAGAAAAAAAGACTAAAGCTCCAAGTGTCTCTACACTTGATGCTAAGGTTCATTAACTGACAACCGCTGAAGAAACATACAAAGGATGTAAACTGTGTGGTTATTAACTGTTACTTATGCAGAAGTATTCAGAAAACTATCTTTTTGTGTTCTTTTTCTTCCTTGAGGACAAGGGGAGAAGGTTTAAGAACTGCTTTCATCAAGACTGAAAGTTTGTACCATAAAAATCCAAACTAAAGTAAACTCTAGACCATCTACAGGACAGCCTATACTAAATGCAAGCAAAACTTTGAGCAGAAATGAGAAAAACTGCACCAGAACTGAAGACAGCACTATTGATTACCAAAATGTAAAAAGAACTCCAAGAAAATTCCAAAACTGAAACCATCACAAGTATTAATTCCACACATAACATATGTCAAAAAAACAAAGACAGGTTAAATATGCAAAAAACAAGTCACTGTTAAGTCTGAGACTATACTATCCACCATCAACTGGTGCAGATAACATTACACTAACCCTGGAAGGCTCTGAAGTAACTTGAGTCACCATCAAAACATGGAAAACCTACATTCCTATAGCAAAGCCACTACTTTGCAAGCAAGCAGTAAAAACACTAGGTTTGTAATTGTTATAATCACTATTATTTAAAACAGGTAATCCATTTCAGTTTGGAGAAAACATGTATGCAGCCTGTTGTCCTTCCAAGGAAATAGCTGTGAAAGATGAACAATCTTCTAAATATTGTAGTGTTAGAAATATGCAAGAGCCCATCCACGAGGGAAGGATCCCCAACAGAACATCTACAGAAGAACCACAATACCAGGAGGGGAGGAAAACAGCACAGCTGAGAACAGGGAGAACAAAGTTTTAACAGAATTTATTAAAATCAAGCTTTTAAAAAGCTTCATAGCATAAACATGAGAATGCTTCTTTCCTTCTTGTGAATAGAATTGAATGTCTGTTCCTGAGCTGATTTTATGAACGAGGGTCATCTACAAAGAGACAGGACCATAAACATTAGATGGGCAAAGTAAAATGTTCCTCTTAATTCTGAAGTTAGCCGTATTTCATAGGCCAAATGACAGGAGACTGGTCTTACATTAGATCTAAGGTAATATAGATGTCCAGTGACATTCCTGAGGCAGGACATAGCTGTGAAGAGGTATCAGGAAAAGGAGAGTGGACATCTCCACAGAAAACAGTAATTATACAGCTAAGCACACAAAGAAAGCATCCCGATATTCTGGCAGACAGAATTAAAGCTGAAACAACCTGAAACCTCAGGGGCAATCTAGCTTTGCTCAGATTGTGTGAGAGTTTTCCCTGTACCTAATGAACAAGTATAAAAACATTTTGTGTTGTTTATATGTAAATTGTCTTTGTACTCTTCCTATTATTTCCTCCATTTGTTAAAATTCATTTTTAATTAGTCACCGAAGAAATATAAACATGTTCCTCATGGTTTAAGATGAAAACAAGCAGCTGTCATTAACGGTTAGCAACGTTGTGATGTATCCACATTGATTTTGTTTGCTTTGGAAAGAATAATCCTGACAATTATGAGTACTCAGACACAATAATATAGATGTAGATTATAAAATACATAGATTTATGATAAAAAAAACCACAGGGAATGACCTACTTGGACATGACATACAGCCACTCCTCTCCATTAACAAAAGTTTGCCTACAGTGCCACACTTCCTATTTCTCTGCTGGCTGCAGGTTCCCGTGAACCAAGTGACGAGGTCACCACCAGTCTCTTTGAGACAAAGTAATCGGTGGCCCTATAGCTCTATCTTCTGGGAATTCCCTTGTTTCTCACCTGAGCTAGCACTTCCATTTCTGCTACTTCCTCATTAGGAAAAGCCATCATGTGAGCAAAACCAGAAGAATAAAATTCATTTGTGTAAACATTTTGTAAACATTTTAAATCAAAACAGCATCTTCAAGTAGCACATGGCTGAAAGAATGTTAAGAAAAAAAACCCCAAAAACCAAACAGCACTTGAGGACAAAAATGTTTTAGTAACTTAGAAGAAGATACAAGTATCTGGCTTTAACACATTCTACACCAAGAAAAGGAAGACTATTCTCAGAAGGTTTAAGTAGGTGCATTCAAAAATCTGCACACCCTTTGAAATTATCAAAAATCACAAATTTAAAGGAAGGAAATACAGCATCCCCTTCAGCTCAGGCTGCAGTTTTATGATACAAGGAATTTGGTGGCAAATACAGCATGAGGAATTCCCACCTGAGCCATGCACTCATGTCTACATGCCCTTAGTACACCAGCTCTTCTGCTGGACCAACAAACATATTTCTAGGATCACGCCTGAATCAGAACAGTTAACTAATCCTGCTTACATGTAACCTGCACAACACAGGTCCACAGCAGCTATATCAGTCCTAACTGAAAAGAAGAGTGGGTTAGCTATAACTAGGTGAGGATAGAAGGTGACAACTTACTTAGTCAGCACTGTCACCTTTCATATTGTAAAACAAGCAAACAAATAAAAGTAAACCCAACCTGTATGCTGACAGAAAAGAACATGTGCCAGCTGTTAAAGATCATTATTTTATGTGAGCTGATTATTTTAAGTGAGCAATAATTGCCCACAGCATCCATTAAATTGTTTACCTATGGGCAAGCCAGTGATGTAAATAAATTTAATTTCACTGGATCATTTAATAATACAAGTAATTGTAAATTCATTTCTTTACTTCTTTATATAATTGCTTCCACAGAACCTGTAGCTATTTTAAAAATTCTATCCTCCCTACAGTTTATGCTTGTGGCTTGTTTTCATGATGGAAGTTTCTTTTGGCCAGGAGTCCAAATTTAACCTACATTAAATCCCTATTTAAACTAAACATCCACATAAGCACTTCTCCCTGCCAAGCACTGGACAAATCCTAACCTTTATGCTATCTACCAAGGTGTCACCCACCAAAATTAGTAATGCCAATTTTGTATAACAAACATATGCAGAGATTCACAGCCCCATTCACTTACCACTCTCATCAAGTAGGTCCTCCTCGTCATCCCCATCGTTGTCCTCCTCCATCGCCTCCTCCTCATCTTCCTCCTCCTCCTCTTCCATATCCTCCTGCTCCAAGTCCGGGTCCAGGTCCGGATCACTCCCTGAGATTGACTCGTCTGACATGATTCCCAGTGGTGCTCCTTGTGCATTACCTGCTCATGTTCTACCGTGAGGCAGCCCTGGGAGAACAGAAAAGAGGTACATAATGAGACCAGTAAATCCCACCCTTTGAGCCTCAAGGCTCAAAATCACAGCAGGATTACTGCATATAAACCCACAAATTTGTGATCAGTCTTTTAAATAACAGTTATATCAGACTGTGCATAAAATCTTCTATAGAAAATGGATGTCATAAGCAATATATCATAACGATACAGGCCCTGCATTGTAGAATCAATATCAGAACCAATATATTAACTAGTCACTCAAAAAAACACCTCTTTCTTGGTATCCTTGACACATACACAGTTGAAAGATTCCTCGTACCAATGTCTGGTTATACAAAAGTGCAAAAATAAATAAACTATGTGAACAATTTCAGAATGCTGCCATCCAAACAGTGTAGAAAAAAGGATCAGTCTCAGAACCCCACATGGATACCTGTCACCCTGGTCCCCAACCACCACGAACACCATCACAGAGAGAAACCATTCTCCTGGTTTAGCTGTACCCGCTGAGAAGGTCACCTGGCCACTCATCACAGCCCGGCTGAAGTCTCCGTTCCAACCAACGGAACAAAGACTACATTACCTTAATAACAGTGCAGACAAAAACCAACAAAGATCCAAATTTTAAAGGTTGTATTTCTCTTTGTAAAGCAGGGTAAGAAGAAAAGTAAACACAAAGGAAGGATGGATCAGAGAGAATTTGCATTTCCTTTCTCTAAAGGACAAGAACCAGAGCCATCTGCACATAACTCCTCTGTGGCTGCTACTCCAGTGCATCACAGAAGAAATCACAGTACAAAACAGCAATAAAGCCAAAAGAGAGGGCCAGGGCAATCATGAAGTCACAGATCCTGCACTGTCACTCCTGGACAGTGATGGGTACTCCTGAGTACTCCTCTTCCACATACAAAGGACTACCATAAAGGAGCTGTGAAAGATGGATTAAAAGAAAGAAACACAACCAAGAAAGGAAAATAAAGAAAGCATCCTGATCTCAAGGAACATAAAGCAAAGGATGTGTTAAAAAATCAAGCCTCAGAAGAATAACTACCCACACATTCCCCAGAAAGCTTTAAAGAAAGATGAGGGAAACATTTCTTCATTGTTCATTTTCCTGTCCCCTACTTACACCACATTTCCAGCATAAACTATAAAATGTTTGAGAACTAATCAGGCACTTAAAAAAAAAAAAAGCAACTTCTAAGCAGATAAGGCAGCATACATATCTACAAACACTTCAAGAAACCTCTGTTTCAGCAGTAAGTAGAAAAGCTCAAAAACGTGAAGGTTAAAGACACAACCCAACACCCCTGTAGCAGGGCTGAAAATCTAGCTGTCAAGTATGCTGAATTATTCCAGCTGAAGTCATCAGTTCCTGCTTTGCCTTTCTCAGCCCCTCAATAACATTGAAGAGTGTCTGAAAGAAAATAAACACAAGGGAAGAACAGGCTTTGCAGAGGTTGGTATTGGAATAGGAAGCCTTTCACCACTGGGTCCCAAGCAGAGACAACTGAAGTCCCTACACGTGTCACATAAAATAAGTTGGCTCAGTTAAGCAGATGGCGGAAAAGGCCAAAATCTAAATTAGCTCAAGTGGAACTGTGTCAGTTTACACAAGCCAGAGTGATTCATTCAGCTTCTGTGGTCTGCTGGTAGGCAGTACCAAGCCCAGTTGCTGCCAGCCCCCTGCAATACAGTGACCCCTGGGTTCTGCAAGGTCCGGCACTGCTTACTTTCTGATGTCTAGTGACTTCAGCCAAGGACTGCAGACACAAAGCAATCCATTATTAGAAATTTTCCCAGACAAATGGTGTGCTAAAGTCTATGTGTATTTCAAAACAGCAGCTTGTTTTTAAATAGCAATAGCATTCCCTTCCAACTGATATTCAGCCCTAAGCAAAACAAACATTGTTTCACTCTTTACAGGTTGTACTCAAACCCGTAACTATAAAGCTGCATATGCTTCCTTACATTTCAGGAGGAGATTGACTTTACTATCCCAGCAAACTAAGCAACAACAAAAACCAAACCAAAACAAAGCAAAAAGAAGAAATACAAACACTACTAAGATGGCCCAAATGAATTCTCATCTACAAGCAGGAAAAGCAGAAGTGCTGTAATGTCACTAAATGCTCCAGGTCAAAGAATGACACATGATACAGTTTCTCCCATCGGTATCCTCCTGTGTATCATCTCTCATGTTTCATCCTTGGCCACGGAACCTTAAAAAAACCCACCACAAAACACTTTCTGAAAATTGTTTGAAGGAAAAGATATGGGTCCTTGTACTTCTATAAATAAAATCAAACCACGTTGAGAGCCAGCTATCTGCAAATGGTGCAAAAGTACAAAAAGAGGTCTAATCTAAGCTTTATTTCTGTTTAGCAGCAAGTACATATTCTTTATAAGCTAACTCTTGACACTCAGCAGCCCCAGCCATACGCAGGACAGTTAAGCAGAAACTTTTGAAAAGACTTCATTAAACTTTGCAGAAGCTGGCTGAGACAAAGACAGTTAACTCCTTTGTGCCTATTGTGCTGCTGCTGTCTCTTCCTCCCTCCCATCCTCCTCTTCGGCTCTGGCAGCTTGGCAGCCGCTCGGTTGCCATTGCGTAAGCCTGGGTCTCGGGAGGGCTCCCACCCTGCCCGGTGGCACCGGGCGCACGCAGCAGGGACACGGCCCGACAGGCAGGTAGGCATTACACAGCCATGAGACTGCCCTCGTTTCTCACACCGATCTGACCCAGTTCGGAGCCTTCCACCAAGGGGAATTACACAACAGGGCCAGATTGTAGCTGTCGCTACTGTTTTATAGCTGAGTTATTCCAACCTGCCCTATCTCTTGCCTTTGCACACACAGGCACACTGTGCTCAACACTTAATCGCTGCAGGAAGGGCACTTTGTGAGAGATAAACAGATTACCTTCAACTAATCAAAGTTACCGTTTCTCTGGACTTTCCAGCTGTCCCACACTAGACCAACCCGTGAGCCTCCTGTCCTGCCTCAAAAAGGGGAGCTGCACCCTGAGGAGTATGTCCTAAGGAGGCTGACCAGCACCTGGTAAGCTGATAACTGAAACCTGCAGCACCACGGGGTATGACAGAAGTCCATACAGTACAGTGCCCAGCTCAACACATGGTGTGGCTGCTGAGAAAATGGGGTATTAGGGGAAAATACTTTGAAAAATCCCTCTTGCTTACTTCAAGAGGAAAAAAGAGCTGTCATGTTTATCCTACCCAGGAAGTTAAACCCTACAATCAATCGCATATCAAATTAACATCCAAGACAGTCCCTCTCATCTATTATGTCCTGTCTTTCAACAAAGATAAAAATAGTTCTGAAGTTTTTAGGGCTTTGCTTTTTTAAGGTAGAAGATTTCAGACAGTAGGTAAATGCCACGTGGTGATGACTGCCTCCTCCTCAGCCTGCACAGAAAGACCCAGCTCTGGACCAGGAAACTTCAAGGGCTTGCAATTTTGGACACGTTTGTATTGTCCTCACATCTTTAACTCTGCTAAGGTTTAAAATCACCATTTCTTCTTGCATATGAAGTTGAGAGAGAAATGTGAAAGTGAACATTTTCCCTTCTAAATCACAATTTTTCACCACAGGGTCACCCATGCCTTGAACCAGACTACTAAGTGAAACAGCAAACAGCATGGGATCTGGTGACTTTGCCCATTTCCGTACAACATCATCACTTTCATCAGAGGACTCAGCAGCACTAGAAAAACTAAGCTATTATTTAATTAACTATTACAAACAAGTAAAAAGGAAGGATGCAGGACAGGGCAGACTGGAGTCCTCCTCCATCTGAGCAAGGAGGAGCAGGATTCCCTTGTACCTCCAGGAAGCCACAGAAGCCAAAATGGCTTTAAAGAAACTCTTTGCCTGCTACACCACCAGCGATTTAGGCACAGGACATGCTCGTTCCTGAGAACACACCCATGCCATACAAATCCCTCCAGAAAGGGCAGGTTTAACACTAATGCTGCTATGGTCCTGAATAGTAAAGAGGATTCCACTACCTCCCTAACCTCCAGCCAAGCCCAATATCTGGGACTCATCAAGATTTGTCCTTAAAGCCTGTTTTGTAATCAAGACTTCACATTGGTCACTGTGGTGGATCAAGGATGCTGACAAATCACAAGAGGATTTGCACAATTTAATAAAACCAGGTATTTCAAAGTCAGTGCTGCATAAAACTTTTCAGTTTCTGCTATACAGTCATGTTTTATGGTAATAACAATTTCCTTTATGTTTTTTCTTTTCTGTTTGGCAGAAAAATAGAAAAATGGTTGGCTGGGGCTGTAGGATTCCTCTTACACACTCAGCTCACGCACAAACACTTCAAACTGAATGAGTAGGAAAGTAGCCACTGGCTCCTCGGGAGACGTCTATCTTGCTAGAACACTGCTAGCACATTTTTGGTACTTTACGGATAGCCTTCAGTAACTAATGGGAAATTATTAAAAAGCATGCAGATGGACTGCTGAAGAACTCATGAGTTTACGCTTTTCTGTATGATAAAAAAATCTCGTAACAGTTTGCAAGTAGTAACTTGCGAAGTAACAATGAATACTTTTCTGTTTGATTTGAAAATCCGGTAAGAAATAAACCTGAGGTGAGTGGGTTTGGACAGTTTGATCCTAACAAACATCAGAACTTCTCTAATTTACATTATATAACATATTAACATCTCTATTTTACATTATCATGTAAAAACCAGCAGGGCAGCAGGGGAATCATGTAAAAGGATAAATATTTTCTCAGAAAAGAGCCAACAGTGTTACTGACAGATGCTAGTCTAGCAGATCTGTATGTTTTTAACAAAGCAAACTTAAGTGCTTACTGAAAAATCAACAGGAATTTCTTTTCCCTGGTTATGACCCCCATAAACTGCATTTAAAGCCATCCCTAATTGATCAGTTCATTATTTAAATCCCTTCTTCCTTTGTAGTCCAAGATTGTTAAGACTCCAGCAATACCATTTTTCCGCTGTGACTCACGGATAACTGGTGGCCACACACTGCTAGCTGGGAAGGAGGAAAACAGTTCTCCTCCTTTGTTTTCCTCTTGTTCGAATCACAACAAAACCAAGTGGCATTGGTCCCCTCTCTAAGTGATACATTTACTACAGGAATATTAAACTGAAGAAAGGAAAAAGCAGCAGTCTGTAAAATCATACACTGGAGAGCATCTCCTTGCCCCAGACCGTCCTTCTGAGGAAGTGTGCTTCTCCCCACCCCACATAAACATGGGCACAATGCATCTAGTCTTTGCCCACATTTGATGTGAGTATTAAGAAGCCCACTGTGATTTGTGGGAAGCAGGAATCCAGAGAAAGGGAGTGCTTTAAAAAACACTTCCATATATCAGTTCTGGGAGTTGCAGGATCTGTTCATTTATTCTCTCTAGGTTAACAATCTCCTTTCTAAAAGGCACCACAATACTAAAAACAGCCTGAAACTGGTTGTTCCCTGAACAACAAAACTAACAAAAGCTGCTGCAAGAACGGGTGGGAGAAAGCAAAAAAAGCCCTAAAACCAACCCATAAAGAAAGAAAAGGGAGAACTAATCCTTCCCCTCTGCTGACATGTCAGTGCTGGAACAGAGAATGTGACAATGAACATTACATAAGGGCTGGCTCCCACTGCGATCCCGAACAAAAAGAGCTAGTGAGAGTCAATGGCAGCATCTGCAGATCGTTACACAACCTGGGCTGGTGGCAGTGCACACAACGGCGTCATCCACCAGCTGCTGCCAGAACCTCCTGCTCAGACTCCTTTCTCTCCTGTGCTTCAGAAGGGGTGCAGGTACACCCTACTGACAGTAGTGTCAACATTTTGTAACCTTTAAAGACAAAAACTAAACACTCTTCATCAGACATCAGCGCTCACTTCCATACAGACTTTGAAAGGCACTGACTAGCTCTTTAACTCTGTACAGAGCCAGCAGAAACAGGCAAACTTTTATTTGTATATGTGTATGTATGTAATTATTTACCTAAATAATGTTGCCTTGCTTTTAAAAGCAATCTTATTTCATCATATTAAGGTAGAAATTGGCTTCCTATAAACCAGCTCTTCCCTTTGAAATACTCAAAATGTCCTCACCAGTGAACCACCCCATCTAGAAGAGTGGTTTGTTTTGTACTGCATAAAAGTTCCAGCTATCTGAGGTAAAAATCACGTGATCGGTTTTGCTTCCAGCAACTACTGATATTCATCTGGATTAACCCCATCACAAATGAACAAAAATTTTGTCTCTTACTTCACAGGATCTCCATTAATGTTTTTAGCTCTGACATTTCTGTATAAATTGCACTTACATTCTCTGCTGAAGAAAATGTTGAGAAAAGGAAACTTTCCTTCCCTGATCACTGCTTCTGCTTTCAAAGCAAACAACATTTCAACATAAAAGCCACTTTCAAGTGTGCTTTTACAGATTTTGCACATGGTGCTATAGCTATTGAAAAATAAACAGTATCTGTGAGAAGAGTGAAATCATGATAAAAGATTTCAAATGATGGGAAGAATCAACAGTAGGGCATAGCATGTCAGGATTCCAAATTATATTAAATAAATGTTATATAGTAGATTAATTTGGAGCAAATTTGCTTACCCTGCATTACTGGTAAGCATACTCAAATTCCAAAAGATAGATTCTAAAAGTCAGCTCACAGGAGAGGTTTGCCAAGCCTTCTCTGAGAAGAGTACCCAAACTATGTCAAGACATGAGCCAATTCCCACAAGCAAGGAAGATCCAGATAACATAAAGATCCCTCCAGGAGTTTAAGCTCTTGTTACACATAGGTGCCAGAGAAGAAGTTATGTAATAAATCAAGAATAAATTACATAAACAGAAGCAGTGGAACAGAGAGGAGTGAACAGGCAAAGAGCTAATTCCCTCTCAAGTAAAGACCAGTCACTGTCACTCGACAAAGACAAGCTATGGCTTTGGTCATTGAGATGCGCTAACATTATGGCTTACCTCCTTGAAGAGTATCCCACAGAAGCAGACTGATATAGCTCATAAATAATGTTTTCATCTTTCAGAATGAGGAAAATTGGATGTTTTCCAAATGCTGAAAGGCCCAGATATCTACCCTGTTTTCTCAATATCGCCCCATCCACACACTCCTCTTTCTTTGCCTCCCAGAGAAGCACAATTCATTACAGGGGATGATTCATTGCCTTTGACTGCATCCCTGCTCAGGAAACAAGCTTTCCTATCAGCAGTGGTCCAGGGCAACCCACCATCCCCTGTGAGACAGACGCCAGTCACATTGCACAGCATCATCCATGGAGCACAAAGTAAACACAGCTTAACTCTTCCTTCAGTCATGTGTCTGCATTTCACTACAAAGAGATGCAGACATATGGGAGTTTGTTTTCGATGCCTCGTCTTTTTTCCTCTTCAGAACTGGACTGAAAACCCGAGGTTCTGGTTTATAGAGTTTTTAGAAAAAGGAAGAATTCAACATGGTTTGGTTCCTCTTTATTCCCTACCCCACCTCCAGCAATGAGACTTACAGTAGTGATGAGAAAACATTACTTATGCCACCTACAGTTTACCAAAGAAACTTGAACACAAGCGAAAAAAGAAGAAAACCAAAAAATTCTGAAGTAGGAGGAAATGGAAATAAACTGTTTTGAACTCGCATGATATGAAGATGACAATTAGCATATGTTAGACCCAGGTTGCTCTAGACTGTCAAGCAGTCAGACATTAAACTAATTTTTATTGGATTCCACTGTAGATTAAAAATCCATTAAAGGATTAAAAACTGTCAGAAACATGGGCTTCTTTTGGAGTCATTCCCTCCAACAGAACATTCTACTTGCACAGTGCTGGAACAACTTAAATGCCATTTACAAAGGTCACTTTTCTGCTGGTTTTGAGAACAAAGTCACCAAAACCTGTTGATCTTTGCCTTTCCCACCACACAGGTCACAATAAAACACTCACACAGGTCCTTGGCTATCCTGCACAAACACATTTGTTTTGATGACACTTAAGATTGACATCATAGGCAGCTCACATGGAAAGCAACTGGATGAAACAGCCTCCTGTGGTTTTGTCCTTAGTAACAGAAGCGCCGCCTAGATTGCATTTTGCTGGTTCAAAGCCTCCCAATGGCTTGGACAGGGGAAAGGACGTTTTCCCTGTAAGGGAAAAGAATGCAGCTTACTGCCTCCCACCATTCCGGACAAACAACCCAACACACTCTTTAGGGCATCAGTTGCATATGCACACAAAAAAACATTACTTCACAATAATGCATTATTTCACAAAAGAAACTGAGTCTCATGATACACATATTACATGTTTAACTTATAAAATTGTAAGTATATGACTCTATGTACTTCATCTTACTTTTAGAAGAGACTTAAAAGCAGCACAATGCCAGTTTGATTAAGGAGATATCAAAATACTAACAGAAAGATAATACAGCCTATGGGTCAGCACAGCCTTTTGGTCAACATACCCAACTGTCCAGTGCCAACATAGGTTAACAGGACACTAACTACAACTGAGAACCAGCACAAGAGTATCAGTGCTATGACAGGAAGGTGCAATTGAAAAGGGACATACTAGCAAATTATTTAAAAAACACCATATGGTGAATAAGCACCATGACTGTCATCTGCAGAAGCAGATGCTGCCTACTAGAAACAATTCTTTTAGAATAAAAATGTCACTATCTCCCAAAAGTATAAATTCACTTAACTTTCATAAAGGCAAGGAGCGTCTTTTGTAGTACTTGTTCTTCCTGAACAAACAATACTGTACAGATATTCACACCCGTGCAGAACCCAAATGTTATGTTTCCAAGATTCGGAAGCAGAATGATGAAGAGCATTCAGCTGTGATCTTCAAAAAACCAGAACCTTTGGGGCATTCTTTCTCTCAAAGTGAAGTGCAAGTTTCAAGTCAACTGCTTTCCCCAAGTGACCTCTTTTTCTATAAAGTTCATTTAGCCTTTGCAAATGCTGCTTGACTGGCAGCCGTACCCAGCGAGCAAGTGCAGGAGGAACCACAGGCAAGGCAGTTCTTCAAGCATCCTGTTGACATGTTACCATCCCAAGTGAAGGAGACTATATGTTGGAAGAAGTCAACATCCCTACACCCAGCTGCTGATATCTCCCAAAATACAACAGCAACAAAATTTCTTGTCCCGTCTCTAATTCTCCACCCTTCCTCTTGAATTATCAGTTGGGTTATTGAATTATTAAGTCTTGAATCAAGATTGCCAAGTCACTTTACTGAAATTATCCATTTATCTAATTGTAGGAATTCTCGATCATTATTGATTTGGGCTGAACCCTGAAATTTGGATAGAAACTATAACTCTTCTTTTGATGGGAGTTCTTGGGTAGAATTAATAGCACTCTTTAACAGAGAAAACTGGTTACGTGGCACTTCCAGAGAAGATTTACTGGCAATGTTGTAAAATCTCATTCAATTCCATTCATAGTTATCTCTCTGTTCGGAATAAAGGAGGCAAATTATAAAAGCTAAAGACTTTCTAGAGGATATACCTCTCATCACAATAAAAGTATATCTATTATTCACAAAAAGGTCCCACACTAGCAGCACAGGCTAACAACTCTGTATGTCATTCTGTTAAAATAAGCATTTCACTGACCAGAAGTATTGATTTAGTTGAAATACAAGATCTCCTCCCTTGTTTTTCATGAATGCTATGGTAAGTACAGAAGGAAGGAAAAAGACACAAAAAGGCACCTCTAAACATTTTGTTTTCTAAGTGAGAGTCAGAAAACATTTTCTTACAGTCTGCATGACTAAGCATATCACCCATTTCCTCAGTGTTCTCTACTCATTATCTGGGTCTTATTTCTCTCAAGTGGTTAACTATTGTCATTATAGAACAAACAAGTTTAGATCACATAATAAAGACCTTAGCTACTAACATTCTTTGGAGAACAGGATGTGAAGTTAGAATGGAGAGAAACTTAATGCTGGCTAGGGTAAATCTTACTATGTGTTGTCCAGAATTAACAGCTTCCTCCCCGAAAAGTAACCCAGCCTCTCCCAAAAATTCTCTTCCAGAGATAACAGAACCACATCCCAGGATTGAGTGAAAAATCAGGAAAAAAAAGTCTCTTTTGGGATAACAGCTTTTCCCCAAGTATCTCATCTCAAAAGCAGCTAACTTCTTCAACCCCAAATCTTCTCTGTTCTGTGCAATAGTCATCCTGGCACACAGTTTTCAAGGCAACTGCTTTACCCTGTGTAAGGCTTGCATTACACTTCATACTTTGGAAAGGCACTGACTTTGTATGGTTTATTTTTTGGTCCCATTCCCTCAATTTGCTGACACCTATGGACAAGAAACTTAAAACCCAACCAATGATACCACTCCTACAACAACTTCTTGATTTAAGAAATTATTCTTTGTTCCTGCTGCCTCCCACACCCCAACATTCCCTGCAAAAACAATCCAACTTATTTCCTGTGCCCGGAAGCTTGCGTTTGGTTGCTGAGGTGCACTCCATAACCCTGGCACATTTTTTAAGGAAGGAATATACAACTTTTGCACTGCTTCTGGAAAGGAGAAGCCACAGCCAGCTGCCTTTTCACATAAGTGTTAAGCAACAATGCCACAAAAGTAATCTAAACCTCTGGACAGTTACATTACACTACAAATGCTCTTTCTGTCGCTTTCATCAGCAAGTGATGCAAATAATAAATGCAAAGACTAAATAAAAGAGAATGATAAGCAGAAGATGGCAACCAAAACCTGATGCTAATCCCACCAATTAGAGAGATAGTGACATGCCTTGACACTGACAGACAATTTTCAGATTTCATAGGCACCAGAAGGGTAATAAACATTTGGCCTTGATTAAAATTCCCATTTTCCCTCTTGCTGCTTGCAGCTTCTCAGGCCTGGGACACTTTCTGCAGCAGCTGCTCTTTCACACTAGCACATCACTCCCATCTTGTGCCAGCACAACTATCTGCATGGCTGGACAACAAACTGATTCATCTGAAAAACAACCTGGAAGCAAAAATTCTGTTCCCAAATGTGATTTACTACAAAGTTGCACAAACAGCTGTTCAGGCACAAAGGAAAAACAGTCAGAGGGTGGAAGCAAGGAGCCCTGGTATGGCCCAACCAAGCTGGTATTGCCATCCACAGGGCCATGGTCGAGGTAGCCAGAATGCTGCTCCAGTAGAGAGGATGGAGTGGTACAATGATCTCTTTGATCTGAGAAGGTAAGACGGTCCTTGTGACAAAGCTTCCTTACCTTCGTTACAAACACTGATCAAAAGGATGGTGTGTGTATCCGAGGTGAGACGTGAACATTCTCATACTTAAATCTCTCAATTGTCCTTTTCTTTAAATAGTCATGACATCGCTATGTGGTTTGTGTGGAGAGGTATTCATTTCTGAACTTCATTTTGGGGTTTTTTTTTAATTGAAAAACCAATGCAATTGCCACTCAAAGGGCAAGAGTACCAGAAATTACATCATGCAGTTAGATACCTTTGATGTGCACATCTCTCTTCCCATAGCAAATACTTTTACACTGCCCAGAGCTCAAAGCAAAATACCAACAGATGTCCTTATGCAAGTTCTTAACATTTAACATATTTAATGATAGCCTCCATGAAAAGGTCCTTGCAATTACACGTGGGTACTAGCATTAATGGGACAAAGAAAGGATAAGGCTTTCTTCTGGGGAGCAGGAAGATAAGCTGCCCTGACCTGGAGAAACTGGTAACTAGCACTGACAGAAATTTCTCTAGGTCAGGGCAGGTCCTCTCCTAAATGCACTCCAGCAAGACTCACAAAAGGAACACTTACATGATGACAAAGGGCAGTGATGCAATCTACACCGTGAGAACAAATGGGTAACTTCTTTAACCCCATGAAGAGGAATTTGATTTGGCCATGATGCCCGCCTGAGATCAAGGGCTAATTTTTAGTACTCATATAAAAGAAAATCACTTCTTTCAGCCCTCTATCTTTCCTTGTTCTCATGTTGTGCTTTATTATATGTCTGGGATAAGTAGATATTCCTGGGCTGTTCTAGAAGACAGACCTTTCCAAAGATCTTCAGGGAACCAATATTTTATTTTATTCTTGATCTCAGAAACCTTTGTTTTGCTCCCAACCTACACTATACTTTTCTGTCTGCTCAAAAAGCATGACTCCTGGCATGCACTGCTTTTTCCACTTGAGGACTAACCTTCCCACAAGAGCAGGGCTCCCCAACTCATCCTATGCAACCACAGGTCACTGTGGAGTTTGGACCATACATAAATACTGGTATATAGAGCCTCTCACACACATTCTGTGCTTGCTTTGTGATTGTTTCACTCAACACTTGAACTCCACCCAAACTGCTCAAGGAGGCATAACCATCTTTGTCATGAAGTCCTAAAAGCTTTCTCTCATGCCTTCTCCTGCTAGGAATGAAGCTGCTACTCTTGGTCTCCATTTTCTGACCCAAGCCACATTTTACAACCTCATACTAAATAATGTTCAGACAAGTAAAAAGATGGGTGAGAAGAGACAGGTCCCCTCATGTCCCTTGAGCTGGTTTAGGTATAGGATGCAGAAGGATTTCCAGTGCAGTAGGACAAAAGGTAGGAAAAAATGGAATCCTTATCTCCTGAGTTCTACAATCTTCCCCCATTCCCAAAATCTCATCCAGAGCCCTGGACAATTAACTCTGTTCCCCCTCAGTCTTCCCTGCCATAAATAAGAAGAGAGGTGGAGACAGCTGATAACACTTATGGGGAGCAGCAGCATGAAACTGATCGGATTTCACAGAGGAACAGCCAAAAATTGTTTGCTTCCCCTCTGTCCTGTCTATTTTACTGTGCTTTTTTTTTTTCCTAAGACAGTAAACACAAATCAAAAAGCCATCCACAAAGAAGACAAAAATCTGTATGAGTTCAAAAAGCCCATTAAAGAGTAGGGTTGTAACAAATACAACTTAGCTAACCTGAAACCTACAGACAGTTAAAAAATGAAGGCAAAAGAGCAATATGATTTTTATTCAAGGAAAAGACATCAGAAATTTCAACTTTCAAATCCACTTTCTGTTAGGTAAAGATGAGAGGATTTTTTATTAAATTTTTAAAAGTACAAGTTGAAGTTTAAAAGATTCATTATTTCTGGAGATCTCAAAATAACATCTGTATTCAAAGGTGTTTCGTAGCAGTTTGGAGTTTTCCTAAGGAAATCAAGAAAAAATGCTGGCTGAATTACAGCTTCTTCATTTTCATCTCTCACTCCAGTTCTTGTGGTGCCATTTTTCCACAATAATAACAGTTGTAGTTAAAGCAGCAAGGCTTGAAAAACTAGAGAATTCTATTCAAAGTACATGACAGTATATTTTAAAGAAAACTGCATTCCAAAATATTTAAAAATTGTAAGAGATTGGCAACAGATTTAGAAACAGAAAGATCATTACTTTCAGAATAATTCTAGTTCTCAACAATTGCCTTTAAGAGAAAAAAGAAGCCTTGAGTTTAAAGCTTTGTGTCCTCCCAAATCTTGTCTGCTGTGGAGGCTGACAGCCCTCCAGAATGACATACAGAGCTCCAAAATGTTGTCTAGACTATGATTATAATTCATTATTGCTGCCTTCCTCTTAACAATCACCAAAATATCAGGGCTACACAAGTTGTATTAACTCTCCAAAGCTTGCGCTGAGGCATAAGACCCCAGATCAAATGCAAGAGTCCACCAACCCTTCAGTGATGCCACTGCCTACAACAGCCACAGGCAACAAGAAAAATGCAGACATGGGGAAGGACTTTCTAACACTCCCAGAGCAGAAGAACTCTAAAGAGAAGCCAGAAGATCTCTTTAAAAAAAAAAGAAAAAAAGAAAGAAAAGTAGTCGGCATAAGACTGCAAGTAAAGAAACCATTCACTTGTAACCACTTCTGTCCCCCTTCATTGCCTTCTCTTTGTCAACGAGCCAGACAAGACAACAGTAAGGGCAATGAGAGATATAGGAGGAGACACCACCTCCAAGAGTCAAGGAAACTCAAAGATTAAAATATAAACAGCTTCCCTCAACAAAAGGATTTTATCTCTAGGTCTTCCTGCACAGGATAGTCCAAGAGCACAAAGAAAGCAATACAAGACCTTCCTTGTCTTGATAAAATAATAATATAAGCAATAGAGGGGGAAAGGTAGCATTTGGCTGGAAAACGCTCTGAGGAGGTGACTTCTCCCAGCAGGACAATCTCTTTCAGAGATAAGAACATCATTTGCCATAGCTCCAAAACCAGAGCTACTGGAAGTACATATTACATCTGATGCTTGCTGGAAACATCTTATCTGTGCAAGCACTGTTTGGTGTACGCACCCATTTCCTACCAAATTCAAGGGAGCACCTGGGGAAAAGGCCACCTAGCAGCAATCTGCCACAAGCAAAGCATCCAGCTCCTGCAGGCTGCATTTCCCACGGTCCTTCTTCCATTCACATGACTGGCAGGCACTCATCCTGTGATGGGGAAAGGATTGAGATGTCTGGAAAGGTGCCTACTAGGAGTAAGCTGCTGTCACTATTGGACTAGTTCCCATCACAATCCCAGAAAGGTTTAGGAAAACATCCCAAACCAACTGTCCTGATGAGCCACTGAGAATCCACAGGCAATCAGTCATCTCCATAATAGTCAATGCAGAAGACGACTCACAGATTTTTTTTGCCCTCTACATCCTTCCCCACTTTGACAGATAGGACACAACAGAAACCATTCCTTTTGGTGGACAAGAAACACGCTGATTTCATACTGGCAGAGATACACAAGACACTGCATCCTTATACATTCATACTCAAAACTATCTCTGTTACAGTGAGCATAGGCAATTTCTTACCCCAATGAAAAAGTAATTTTTACAGAATGCAATGACTTAGTCCCCAACACTGACAGTATAAAGTTTACCTCTGACTACTGGTGAGTAGACTTCTTAAGAGTACATTATCAGATTTTTGAGGAAAAAGACTGGAGCGGATATTCCAGCTTGTTCAGGAAATGAAACAGTCATCCCTGCCCTTCCCTACCATCATCCTTTCCAAGAAAAGAGATCACAAACATTTGATTTCATTTAAGTACATGGCTCACACAAGCACATTTATTCCCTTGACAGAAAACGTATATAGATTTAAAGGAGTGCTATAAATGAAGAGCTATCATAATCAGATCATTTGACTGACTCCAGTTTGGGCAAGAAGAGAGACCTAGTCTGGACACAACTGGACAAGATCTGTTTGGTATGTGCAAACATCCCCATACTTGTATGGTGGCATGTCCAGTCATAGGTTTACAAGTACATGTACAGTGAACATGCAGAAATACTCCTCGTGCGTATCTTCCAAATTATATTTCATCCTGACTTGATGATTTTGAGCGATTGAGAGACTTGATGATTTTGAGAGATGGAGACATCCTAATTTCCCTTAATAGTTACAAGCATCTTCCTAACACCTTCAGTGGTTAATCCCATCCATTGTTAACCATCTGCCCCTTTGTCCTAATTTGAAATAATCTTTTTAACTTCTAGGCACTGGCTGCTAGCATATCTTTTTCCACTAAATTAAAGAGTCTCTTGCTACACAGCCTATTTTGCCCAAAGAAAATTGAGAAACTTTTAAATACTTCACGATAAACTAAAGCAATTGAGCACTTTAAGAGAAAGTTATAATGAGTGACTTAATCACCCAAGCAACACTGAACACTACAACCTATTGTTGCTTTTAAACAACTCTTTCAAAACACTAACATTAAATCTGGTCAAAATATTCTCAAATAGATTTCACCTCTCTGTCCTTACTCAGTATTTCCTGTTATTATGGATGTATACTAGTATTCCAAAGGTAATTAGCTTATTTTAGTAGGCCCCATATCCAGTGTTACTCTGAGGACTCACATGCTGCCATACATCTGCTCTGCTCCTGTCATCCTGGTCACTGGTTTCTGGAAGCACAATTGTTTATTCTAGACCTACAGCCTCCAGTTGCTCCTACAACATGCACAACTTTGTTCCTCAGCTCTGTAAAAACATAATTGGCCATATTAGACCCAGTTACCCAAACAGTTCAGAGGACACCATACAGCTGCCATTTTTTCTTCATGCTTCACCACTCAGTGCGATCTTTATATAATCCACAAATTTGATCAACTCTAATTTCATGTTTTCTTCCAGGCCACTGATAAAAATACTACAAAGCCATAGACCTAGTATAAATCTCTGAAAAATCCTCCATTCATATTCTGTTTCCCACATCTATGATTTTTAATCTAGGTTTTAACTCACTGACCATACATGAAACCATATCTGTTGAACAAAATGCACTTTTTGGCAACACCCTCATTGATTACCACTAGAGAAGGCACAGGAATACAATTAGCTCACATACACCATACAGAAGTATATGTTTGATACAAGACCTTTAATTACCACTTTTAAATCTTACAGAGCACTGGCACTCACCAGCCATGTAACAGTTTCACTAATTTTGAGTAAATCCTACCACCAGCTCTCCTCAATCAATTCCTTTTTTGAGTAACATCCCACTTTCCACGCTGACTCCAGCATGTGAGCACCTCCACTCCCCAACCCCTTTCCAGGCTTTGTCAGGTTCACAGATTTTGTTTGGTTTGAGGTTTGGTTTGTTGGTTGGTTGTTGCTGTATTACCCTTTGGGTGCAAAACACAGCAAGAGCAACTCACATGAAAACAATACACCTTACCAATCCAGTTACTCTGGATTTAACGACTTCAAATACAATCACAGAATCACAGAATGGTAGGGGTTGGAAGGGACCTCCAGAGATCATCTAGTCCAAGCCCTCTGCTAACACAGTTCACCTAAAGCAGGTTACACAGGCTAATAACCCACACTTAATTGATGCTGATATCCTGGATAAGATTGAGTTTCTCAGAGACTGGAGAAATTATTTGCTGAATTATCACATTTATAAAACACTATTTTCCATAGTTCTGATGAGCTAGAAAAGCTTTCTTTGCCAGCAAAAATTTTAGGTAAAATTTGTCATTGTCAAGGGGAGAAAGTAAAAGTCAAGATTACATTACCTCCACCACGTGTCAATTATTTCCCATACTGTGCTTGCCCTGCAAACTCTTTTTACCTGATCAGCTGTATTGGCTAAGTAACAGAAAGGTTCTGCAGTTTCTATTAATCAATTCTGCCCTTGTATAGCTCCAGTTCTTTGTTAATTAGATCAAGATAGCTTTCCACAGAGAACACCAGTGTAAAGGTATCTGCCTGTAATCTGCCAAACCACTACAAAACCTCTTTATTTGCTTTTATAAATTTAGTTCCTCTCTTAAGGCTCTCTTGTTATGTACACTACATATATTTTGCATATAAGGCCTCGATCAAAGTCCTCCTCAGGTTCAGCATAAGTTTTGATGTATTTGTAACACAAGAAAGCATGTGGGTATATTGAGTTTTTCCAGTTTTGATTTTTTTTTTTGATAGTCCACTAGTGCAAAACCAATTACAGTGGCAGAAGAGAACTTCTGTTAATGTGCCTAATTCTTGGCTAGAAACTTCAGTTATTTAAGTATTCTGTGCCAGTGTATTGCATCTACTAAGGCTTCTACTAGTACCACTTTGTGTGCACATGTAGAGGAGGAGGACAGAGTCACATCAAGTCATAGCAGCAAGAACTGCCTCATCTCATCAACTCTCTGCCTTTCCAAAGAGGTGTTCAA
Source organism: Brachypteracias leptosomus (assembly GCA_013401335.1). NCBI lineage: Eukaryota > Metazoa > Chordata > Aves > Coraciiformes > Brachypteraciidae > Brachypteracias > Brachypteracias leptosomus. The sequence continues at coordinate 16,564 of VYZX01016166.1, read as the reverse complement.
GAAGCTGCACTGCACAGGATTTAGGAGGGTAGCAGAGGGCACTGTTTATAAGGTTTGAATGCTGTCCTCCATGTTTATACTACAAGCCTCACTAACAGTATCTTACAGATTTCTTCAGCCTCGTTTTGAAGCAACTGGCTAAAAGTCTTCCTCTTAAGTCTTCTGCATCCTTGAGCAATATCTTCAGTCATGAAGTTATTCAGCACTTTTCTCAAGCCCAGAATCAATACTTGCTCCAGAGAGGTGCACACTAGCCTTGATGTCTTTTCTGATATTTGAATCATCAACTGTCACTAATACCTAAGTTGGCTCATTCTTCCTTCCTTTGTCTCTGCATTGAAACTTGCAGATGCACCTGCAGAATAGGAGCTTTGGGACAAGCTGACAGGCCACCACAGAGGGCTTCAAATCACTGCTCCTACTTGTGCACTGTAGAGCATCCTGAAAATGCTACTATTAAATTTAAGTGACATAATACTTCTTTTCTTTTTTTTTCTCCTCCTTCAAGTGAGTTCTAGTTACTTTCAAAATGCCACAAGATTTTGGGAGGTGTCAGGCTGACCCCAAGTCCAGCATCACCACTGAGCAAGAACAAGATTTAAATTGTCATGCTGCTCTGAGATAACAATAGCACTGAATCAGTCTCGCTTGCAGGACTAAATTGACATACTGCTATTCCACTTCAGACATAAAATAGAGTCAATGGTGTGTCTGACCTTCAATAATTTCTAAAAGCCTCTTTTCTATACTTTGAGTTATTTTTAAAGGAACAATTCTTTAAAAGTTTTATATCTGCATGGCTGAACGCAATATATATTTTTTTCATCCTTCCCTCCCCATGTTTGTTTCAATTTCAGATATGTTAATTTTGTTAACAAATATGCACAATTAGCATTTGCTGGTTAGCACATACGAAGTATTGATCAGTAACTTTCTTAGAATTACTTAGAATGAGAAGTCACTATTTAGTTAAACATCCATGACTTACAAAAACCCAAACAAAACACCACCACCATATTCTCAGAAGCCAAACAAGCTTTTAAAGGTGCCTGTTCAAGAATTTTTTGCCTCTCATGGCTACCTGTAATTCCACACTCCTCCCTCACACAGTATGTAATGACAGTTGGTCTCATCAGCTACCTCTGTCCCCTTCTCAAACAACAAATGGTGTTACTTTATCATTCCTCTTCATCTTTAAGGTTCTGTTTATTTATTAGTAAGCATAAAACCCAAGAAAACATATTTAAGGTTTCTAAAAACATTAACAAGAAATTAAATTTTCATTCATTGTTTCAAATTACCTAAATACCAGATTCTATGCATGCTATTCTACAAATACAAACCTAAATATTGATTTATACTACTTCTGTGTTGGTGCCAGTAATAAACACTGATCTGGGGGGCAGAGTGAAACCACAGCTCTCTAAAAATTATTTTTATATAGATAAAAATATTGCTTAAACACAACAAATTCCTGTCTTGCAATGAGCATTCTCTGTAACAAACCCAGCTGTAATTAACTAAACATACTCGACAATCAGGAAAATATTATGTAGAAATTATTTTGTGTAAACAGAAAACACACGTCTCAATTATATCTGTACCAAGTATCTAGGAATATCAAATGGCACTTAACCTCTGCAGGAACTAAGTTCTCCAGAATTAAGTTTACAGGCTGAAACTTTGTTAGCAGAGAATATTTATCCTACAGAGTATTATCTCCCCAAAACTTCTAAGCACCTGAAGTCAAAAAATTCAAAGAAATTACACAAATATAGCTGCACTGCAACTAACTGCATTCCTAAAAACATTGCATCTAAATGTTTCATTTCATTCACACTCATAAACAACACTGTTTGAAGACACACTTCCTACATTATTACATTCTGGATTTGAATCTGATCAAATGGGATCCAACTCAATCCTCACGGGAAAAGCCTCACTCCACTGCCATTCCCTTCCTGGCCTAGTAACCTGATACATCCCTAGAAAGGGATTCGAAACAACAAAATTTCGAGAAACCAAAGTCAAGGCAACACAACAGGCAGAGCTGCTGGTTGGGAGGCACAGCCACCCAGGGTATGTGTGACAATAGAAGAGATAGGGAAGACCACATAGCCAACAGTCACCACCTGCGACTACTGTAAAAAGGGTGGTTGGACTCGATGACCTTCAGAGGTACCTTCTAACCCAATACATTCTATGATTCTATGTGGGAAAGGATGGAAAAGCTACTGTTCAATGCTGCAGAAGGTGTAATTTGACACGTGTGTATACATACATACATACACAGATATATGTAGACACACATAGACATTAACGATGCTCTTTTCAGAGATGCACGGCAGGAGGATGAGAGACAATGGTTGTGTGCACATGTACAAATACATACATGCACACATACATACATGTACACACAAACATAACACATGGTGGACAGTAGGCTAACCGTGAGTCAGCAGTGTGCCCTGGCACTGATGCAAGCTAAGAGCATGCTCAGCTGTGTCAGCAGGAGCATAGCTCGCCTGATCAAGGGAGGTGATTGCTCCCTTTCACTGTGTGCTTTTCAGATCCACCTGAAACACCATGTGCAGTTTGGGGCAGCCCCAGTACAAGAAAGACACAGATAAACCATAGTGAGTTCAGTGGAAGGCTACCATGATGCTCAGGAAAGCACCTGCTGTGTGAAGAGAGGCTGCAAGAGATGGGTTTGTCCAGACTGGAGAAGAGAAGGCTTTGGAGAGCTGACAGCAGATCTCCCATACCTACATGGAGATTATCAAGATGACGGAATGCACAGGCTCTGCACAGAGGTGTGCAGCACGAAGACAAAGAGACAAACTGCAACAGCAGAGGTTGTGACCTGACATAAAGGTTTTTCCTCAAGAGGACAGTCAAGCACTGGAACAGGAAAGCAGAGTCTGACAAATCTTTGTCTTTGGAAGGTTTAAGACCTGAATGAACAGAGCCCTGGTCTGAACTTGGTGTTGATCCCACTTTGAGCAGCAGGTTGGAGTAGACACCTCCTGAGGCCCCTTCCAACCTGAATTATTCTCTGGGAACTTGGATCCCAGAGAACACTGTGACGACCTGTTGCAATTTCCTATGCCAGATTGTACCTCTCAAATCTCCACTAAAATGCAACCACTATTGAGATGAGACAGAAGACATGCTGTTTGGTTCTTTTCCTCAAAAGAGCGCATGATGTTCCCATCCAGGCTCTGCAATACTCTCAAGTATCACATTTGGAATGCCATGATATTTTAGGGATGCAGAAGCTACCAGTTACCCAAATGTAGCACAAGTGGAACATAGTGGCTAAACAATCATTTTATTTTTTTTTATGGGGGGGGGG